>JAOUQZ010000010.1:8670149-8696327 GCA_028564935.1 Neosilurus hyrtlii | reverse complement strand
TGGCTGTTCCAAATTGTGTGAGTGTGAATAATTGTGTGTGTGTGTGTGTGTGTGTGGGGGGGTGTGTGTGTGTGTGTTGCGCCATGATGATCTGGTGATCTGTTCAGAGTGTACCCTGCCTGAACCCAAAATATATATATATATATATATATATATTATAATATAATTAAAACCAGTATCTTTATAGAGCCTTTTTGTTACATTATCATTATTTTTGGTTATCTGTACATGTTTGGTAGCATTATGTATGAGCATGCTGACAGACATGTATGTAAACATCTGTCCATGATAATTCACCTCTGTAGTATACAGTAAGTATAAATGAAGCCTTAATATCTCACCTCTACATCTCACCCATACACACTCTATATGAAATCTGTTAAATTGGATTTTTAAATGCATACTTAAAACTATAGTGATACAACTTGCTCTACGTATGAGTGGTATGGGGTAATTTTGGGAGACGTAGCTATTTTTGAAACATTCCACCCACTGATTCTGATTTCTTCATAGTCATGCCCCCACAACATAACCAAACATGATTAAACATCTGAAGTCTAGCATGGCATGAGCAGCTAGTGAACAAGGTTTGTGCTCCACAGCATTTGTTTTTTTGTCCTGTTTATGGCACCTGGCTCACCAGTTTCTCTCAGCAGACACATTATTAAGACCAGTCAGATGATGAGGAATTTACCAAATATTGCAAATAAGTGTTCTGACTGTATTAGTGACCCCACTTTTAAGTGAATTATTTGAATAATATTCTGAGCTTCTGTATGTTTATAAAGGTTCAGGGAACTCATTCCCTTACTCATCCCAGAGCAAACATTTTACTGGCAGGCTTTACAGGGAATCTTATCATGAGGGTTCGTCATACCACAGCACTTCTGAAGGAAAGATACCATATGGCCATAGTACAAACATTTGTAGAAATTAACACCATCCTAAAACATCTTCCCACTATTCTTGCCATTAAACCACATCTGAATACTCACATTTACTAAGCCAGAGCACGTCATATGGACATTTACTGGAACATTAGCTGAGGCAGGCCAAGACAACTAACCCTAGTCCAACTTTTAGCACACAGGAGCAATGGGCTCAGAGTTCTTTGAACACATTCATGGTATCTATGAGAAAGAAAACAGAACGAATCATGTTTGGCACACAAAATCCAATGACCGTAAAATATGTAAGAGACCCTAGATATAACAACAGATGTAATCGAATTTCTATTTGTCCTTCAGTCATCAACTCTTTCACACTGCTGTGTTTACCAAAACAGAGCACTACACCGGCTTTTGGAATATACTTGCAAATCTTTATTTTCAAAAATGTCTGTCTTGACTTTGGGAACTTTTAACAATAGACATCATCACAAAACAGCTTTATAGAAATTCAGACGAACAACTTAGCAGACACAGTGGTTCAGTGATTGGTACTACTGCCTCACACCAGAAATGTCTGAAGTTCGAATCTCAGGCAAGGTCCTTTCTGTGTAGAGTTTGCATATTACCCTTTGTTCTTTGTGTGGGTTGCCTTCAGGTGCTCTGACTTCCTCCCACTGTCAAACACATGCACATTAGGTCTAGTGGCAATTCTAAACCGCCCATTGGTGTGAATTTGAGAATATGTGGTTGTTTGTGTCTATGTTGGCTCTGTGATAGACTGGTGACCTGTTCAGAGTGTAATTGCTTCTCGCCCAAAGTTAGCTGGGATCAGCTCCAGTCTCCACCAAGACCCTGATGGATAAGGGGGACAGATAATGGATGGATGGACTCAGCAGATGACAGCTAAGCAAACATCGATCAGATATAACTTTAACACAACTTGGCACCTAAGCAGCCATAGCACTTCTTTGAGATCAGAACACATGTAATAACCTTCGTTCTCCATGAACATCAATGAGCCCTGGGTACTCATGACACTCAGTGCTAGTTGTGCATGAATTCTGCGGAAAAGAATATAAACAAGAAACAAAGAACAAAGGAAAGAAAGAAGGCACATGACTGGCAATAAGGACACATCTTACAGCACAAGCTAGAAATGAGTTGGATATTGCCCTGTTCAATGAATCTAAATTTCTACTGTAAAATGTAGATGGCAGGGCCCTGATTTGGCACCAACAGCATGAATCCATAAACCCAATAAGTTTTGTATCCACAGTTCAAGCTTCTGGTGGGGGAATGTTTTCTTAATATGCACCAGGCCCCATAATACAAAAAACGAGCATCATTTGCATGTTACAGCCTACAGTGTGGCCACACTTTTTTAAACGTATTGTAAATTGTAGCTGCTTCAAGCATGATGACGCACATGGAGCAACTCATCTCATACTTGCTTTATAAATCATTTATGAGGTCACTCACCATATCTGAGCTCAGTAGAGTATTATTAAGATGTGGTAAAACAGAAGGTTTGTAAGAATGAATATGCATCTGACAAATCTACAGTTTCACTATGTGATGCAATCATGTCAACATGGACCAGAATTTCAAAGAAATGTTTCCATTCATGGATCCATGCCATAAAGAATTGAGGCTGTTCTGAAATCACAGAAAGCCTTACCTAGCATAAGTATTGTTTTGCTTATTGCATAGCTTCCCTGTCTTTTGGCCCTGCTATGGTCTGGAAATCTGTTCAGGGTGTACCCCACCTTTGATGAATGTTGGCAGAGATGGAATTCAACCTACATGTGACTCTAATATTATTTAACAGTTTGGCAAATGAGAATAAATGTATCAATGCATCAAACTCTCACATGACTCCTCATTCAATCAATTTCTGTGCTACTATAAGTCCACCACACTATTTACACTGATCAGCCATAACAACGTTAAAAACCTGATGACCACTGACAGGTGAAGTGAATAACATTGCTTATCTCATTACAGTGGCACCTGTCAAAAAGTATGATGTAGAAAGTAAACAATCAATTCTTTAAGTTGATGAGCAAGGGTAAGGATCTGTGTGACTTTGACAAAAGCCAAATGGCAGGTCTTTTGGGGTGTTCCTGGTACACGGTGGTAAGTACCAACCAAACGTGGTCCAAGGCAGGATGACCAGTGAGCTGGCAAGAGTGTCATGGGTAACCAGGGCTCTTTATTGCACATTGAGAGTGAAGGCTAGTCCATCTGTTCTAATCCCACACAAGAGCTGCTGTGGCACAAACTGCTGAAACTGTCAATGCTGGCTATGACAGAAAGGTTTCAGAACACAGGATGCTTTGCAGCTTGCTGCGTATGGCTCTGCCTAGCCGAAAACCATCGGGAGGTGTTAATGTTATGGCTGATCAGTATATATCACTAAGCATTTACAATGCAACTTTGTATTAATTATGTAAATTGTGCAGATATATAACAATATATATTAATATTGAACAATATATATTGAAATGTGGTTGTACCAAGTAACAAGTTGATAAGAGGTTGGACATAGACTGAGAGAAACAAGGAGGGAGATACTTAAATATGACAGAAATTTTAAGAAGATCCCCAAAGTTCATGCACCCTTCCTTCTGCCATTTATTTTTTCATGAGAGAGCTGTGTATAGTCACAGAACTTTGAAAATGTAACCAGAAACTGCAAAAGTACACTTTATGTGACTGTTTATTTCTGGTTTTATTACATCTTTACCATTGTTTGGCACATAAAAGGTTTGTGTTTGCTTGTGTCTTCAGTAAGTAATGGTTGTAGTGGTGTCTAACTCCTGATTGAGTGGTTACGGGAAGCTATACTTGCAAATGAGCAAATGCATGACAGGAAGTTTCTGTAAGGATATATAAATGTGTCTTTTTGTCTGGCTAGAGGCATGTGGTATGTGTGTGTGTCTTGGCTTTGCACATGTATAACTGAGCTGAAAAATGACCTTAGACAGTCGGTCTACCTGTTATCACTGCAAATATTTTCCTTCCACACACCCAATGACTTAACTTCAATAAATGACTGTAAATTAAATTACATAAAGAAAAAGACAGCTAAATTGCTCACTGAAGAGAGGGGATTGGCTCTCAGTGAAAAGCTCCAGAGTTTAACTAAAAACATCAGTCAAAAAGTCAGTGGTCACATGATGCACAGTCTGACTTACATAAATATAAAGGAATTGTATCTGACACATTCTCTAGGTTAAAGGGAAAATAGAAATAAAATTGACCCCTTTCAATTAAACGCAGATGATGGAAGTTGCATGCTATATGTTACTCTGAGGACAAAACAACCCTAAGGTTGTCTGAATCTCTAAGTAAATGTTGAATTTAGCCCGCTATTCAGTGCACTCCGTTACAGTATAGACACGCAGAAGCTGAAGCTAGAACTTGGTCATTTTTTAATATTACCCTATCTCCAGAAAAGGTTGGATATTTTTCAGAATACTGTACAAACAAACATTAACTTTTATTTATTGTATTTATTTAACAAAGGTGCAAACAAAAGATTTACAATATTTTTCTGACCATTTTAATAACTAAAATAAAAAAAATTATGCCTGCAATACACTCAACAAAAGTTTCAATTGAGGCATTTTTGCCGTTTTGTGACATCACTTTTAATATTATTTACACATGTTATACTAATCATTGAAGTTTGGCAACTGGTATTTTGCCCATTCTTGCTTGATACAAGACTTCAGCTGCTCAACAGGCTGTGGTTGTCATTATCTGCTTCTTCTCTCCATGATGCACCACAAATGTTCAGGAAAAGAACAAATGTGAATCTCTGATTACAGGGCAGTGCCATTGTTTAAATCAGGTTGAGATAATAACACCCTCTTTGTGGGTGCATGAGTTGAAGGTTACTGAAGAGAAAAAAACCTGTGTAGGGAGATGAACTACTCAAATGTGCTTCCCATGAGCCAGCCTCAGCAGCAGGAATCCTAGTCTTGATACCTTGTAATAAAACACTGTCAGGGTTTTTTTCTGGTTTTCTTTCATGTCACTATTGGGCCCAGCCAGGGAAATTGTTTTCTGCATTATCATGACCCAAGCAATAAAACAGAATTGCATCTGTATGTCAAAAGAAAAATATACCAGACACAGAACCCTGTTGGCTGAATAATAAATATTGCATAAAGAGATACATATTATAATAGAGAAGCATTCAGGTCTATATATCTTCTCTTGTTGTAAAAGGAGTGCTTGAAACCTAATAACTCAGCCTAAACTAACATCATACTGAATCTCCTACATCAGAGGCAATTCAATTTATTCCTTCATTGAACCGCTTAATCCTTATTAGGGTCGGCACACTGACGGCAACTCAGTGGCCTACTCTTTACAAATTACAGCAATGGTTCTTGTACATGCCTCTTACCACAGACAGAGAGAGACATGGCTGGCCTTTGATAGCCCAGTTAGCAGCACTGGGGGGACAGCAGTGACAGATCAGTGATCTGACCTTTGGATCAGTAAGCCAGCATCCTACCACTGGGCCACCACTGCCCCGCAATTCATTTGATTTATAGATAATCCATTCAAGGTATTTTAATTCACTTGACATACCCCAAGGGAACAGCCTCAATTACTTATATATTTCTAAAAAGCTTGAGTCGAGGAAACTGGACTTCTTTTTGTGTTTTTTTTAAGACGTTTCGCTTTCAATCCAAAAAGCTTCGTCATTTAGAAATTCTGGTGGAATGTTCCAGCCTTATATAGGCTGAACAAAAACTCTCAAGTAAAGTGCAAATTACTGTCCCTCCCATCCATTCCATCGCTCGTTGGGGTCCTTTGTCCACTAGGGTTGTTTACCTGTTCTGTATATGGGGTTGTTTGGTCACCTGAATCAAGGTGTGAAATGGAGTGACACCTCTTGGGAAGGAGATCCAGAGCTGCTATGTAAGTGCTTGAAAGGTAAAAACTCAAACCGCCCCCTCGGTTTAATGTTGGTTATTCCTTCTTCACATAGATGGATTCTTTTACTCCTCTTTTAAACCATCTCTCTTCCCTGTCCAGAATCTGTACATTGCTGTCCTCAAATGAGTGTCCTTTGTCCTTGAGATATAGGTGGACTGCTGAGTCTTGACCTGAAGAGGTGGCTCTCTTGTGTTGCGCCATCTGTTTGTGCAGTTATTGTTTGGTTTCTCCTATGTACAGGTCTGAGCACTTCTCGCTGCACTGGACTGCATACACAACGCTGCTCAGCTTCTGTTTGGAAGTTTTGTCCTTGGGGTGAAACAGTCTTTGTCTGAGGGTAGTGTTAGGCTTGAAATTTACTGGAATGTCATGTTTAGAGAAAATCCTTCAAAGTTTCTCAGACACTCCTGCCACATATGGAATGACAACATTTTTGCCCCTGCTCATCTTCTTCTCTCTGTTGGATGTAGTGTTGTTACTTCTGGATTTTTTTTTGCTGATTTGACAAAAACCCAGTTTGGATATCCACAGGTTTGCAGAGCTTTCTTGATGTGTTTTTGTTTCATTTCTTTTTCCTCTTTTTTGGTGGGAATAGTTTCAGCTCGATGCTGCAGGGTTCTGATGACAGTGGACAAAGGACCCCAACAAGCGATGGAATGGATGGGAGGGACAGTGATTTGCACTTGACTTGAGAGTTTTTGTTCAGCCGAATATTTTTGACGAAGCTTTTTGGTTTGAAAGAGAAACGTCTTAAAAAAACGACAAAAAGAAGTCCAGTTGCCTCGACTCAAGCTTTTTAGGATTACCATGACCTGTATGATTGAGAATTTACACCAACATATTACTTGTATATCTGTGTTTTTAAAGTAGCCAGTGCATTTAAGAAATAATTCCTTTAGGTATTTAGGTCCTATGAATTCCAAAGGCAGCACAAATCCCAGGCATTGACAAAAACACACCAGACCACGATTACTGAAGCTCTCTGCACTAAGTCCTCCCACACCCCATCAGTCATTCTTAATGACAGTCACTCAAGTTTGCTATTCTCAGATCCAAGTTTCATTTAACACAGCACAACAGATGCAACAGCAAACCATGTCAAAAGAGGTTAAAAACCTACTAATTCACACAACAGAAAAAAAATACAGAAGGGGAAGAACATTTACAATTAGCACCAAATGAAGGGGTGAACATGTGCAGTGATGAAAAGTGGGATGCGGTGCAGATGCGGCACATGCACAAACTTGTAGGCACAAATGAAAACTGCATGGAAGATAAGAGGGCTTCCCCTCGACGAAGATTAAAAGCTATTTTTCCATTCTGCTATGGCGGATGAGGTGGACGAGAGACGCTCTCATTACAGACTAACATTTAGCAGCTGCCCCTCTCTTCTCCCCCCTCCCCTATTTTCCAGACATTCTCACCACTTTCCCTAAGTGTTTCACATCAGACGCTTCTGGTGAGCCTGGTGATTTATTTTATTCTTGCAATATTCCATTGACTGTCTGACCCCTGATGACCTCAGAAACCTCATCCTTCACCACAGCAGCACTCTATGGCCTTGGCCCTCTTCCTAGGTCTCCACACTCTGGCCCCTATAGTGCTGTTAACATCACTAGGAAAAAAACAGTAATAGGAAAACTTTAGTGACTTCTTATGCAAACATGCATACACAAGCACAATTTTAATATTGTTTTTGCTTTTCTTCACCTCTTGTCTCTTCCTCTGGTGGAGAGGAGGTTGTAGTGTAGTCTCTAAAAGTCACTAAATTTGTGGTGACATCATGACCAGGGCATGCTCTGGGAAACACAGTCACATGAGTCTTGTCTCCTGACACTTGACAAATAAATCATACCTCACTAAACTATTTCCTACTTCACCATTTTATTATGTTTGAATACTTGTTCTCATTTCATTTATTTGACTCAGAATAATTAGCCGCTGTGTCCTCAGGATTCCTTTGCTCCTGTTACTTTCTGCACTTCTGCTCCATGCCATGCCATTACCAAGTGCTCTGGTATTTGATATGTTTCTGGGCTGTGTCAAGACGAAAACAATACAGCTTTTACACTGTGCTCATGTTGAGTTTTGCTATTTTATTTTATTCTTTTTATACATTTATTAAATTTTTTAAATAAGTATATGCAGTAAAAACAGGACCTGGCAAAAGTGTGTGTTATGCTGTAGCATTTCACTACATAATATCATAAAATCAATGTATGCAATTTTGAAATAGTTTAGCTGGCAAAACTAATAAGTTTAATCTCCATACAGACTGTGTATGGAGATTAAAACTTATGAAACATGTGATAATGTGAGCAGCATCACCTACTTCAGGACATCACAGTACAGTGGGTAGCTTTGCTGCCTCGATAGCTAACTTTGTGCTTGGGTAATAGTCTGTATTGAGATTAATATGTGGGTTTCCACAAGGTTCTCTGCCCAAAAACATGCAGGTAAGCAGACGGTTAGCACAAACCATCCCTAGGTATGGATGAGTGTATGAACGAATGTACTCATGCTTTGGTGTGATGGACCGGCATTCTATCTGTGTTCTTCTGTCTTTGTACTCCTTGTTCCCAGGATTGGCTCTGGATCGACTGTAACCCTGAACAGGACGAAAGCACTGACTGAAGAAGGAATGAGTGAATTTCATATTTCATTAAAATAAATGACTTTTAGACTCTGTGACATGATTTATTTTTAAGCACACTGTATCATGTTAGGATGACTAAGCACCAGCATACTATTCTAACTAATGGTGGATGAGAAGAAATGAGTCACATGCTCACAGATGGCCAAATAAGAAAATTAGCTGACTAATGATGGAGGAAATTCTTCAGATTTTCAAATTTAAGAGGATCCTTAACTTGCAAATTATTGATAGGTAAACAATGCTTAAACAAGCATGTCATTTTAGCTAACAATGTTGATTCTAGGTTGTAATGCACTCTGGCGCAAAGTCCTTCAGGCTAACTCTGTGTGTCAGTATAAAAACAACATAACCACTATTTGGGTGATAATTTAATGCACTGGAATGCAGGAAAACTAAAGTGTTATAATGTTCCTTTCTGCCATGATTTGTGGGCCTTTTTCTAATTGTGTTCAGAAGAATTATCTTTGGATCCATCTTAACCTCCTGTTTCTGTGCAAAGGCCAAAGAGTGTTCTGTTTGGTGAAAAAACATAGCCTTTGCTGTGGGTGTCATGGGTTGTAAAGTTTTTCATGGACTCCTGTGCGATCGAAAACACAACATGAAGAACATGCAGAATACCACAATGAAAATGAACAGCACAGAGGACCAATGGCTTCTCCAGCTGGGCCTGTTCATATAAGAACTTGTGAAATATTTTCACTGGCATGAATATCAAGAGTATTACCAATGAGCAAAGCAAAAAGATGGATGGCATGCTTTCTGTCATATATGGAAAACTTGCATAATGAAGAAACACTTGGCTTTTGAGAATCAGAAGAATGTTGGTGCTCAGAATCTCACAGATTTTTGAGACTATTTCTGTAATTTCATTATGGTTTAGTGGCACCTCTCCATAATCAGCTCAAATGTTCCACAAAAACAGTTTTTTATGTCGAGCCGTAGAGCCGTACAGAAAATACGGAGATATATCTTTGAATTTCCATCCAGGACAGGATGCAGCACGCTCGTTCCGACCGCAGGGAAGGCCGAGTCGGCACACTGAATGTTACAGCAGCCAGCACTTAATGTGCACGGTGTGTGGCACACTCCTCAGCCACAGTTGTGTTTGTGTTGGGTTCAGTGCACTCTTTCTGATCCACAGCCGGTGTGTGGAATCTCCAGTAAGAACAACTTGTTGGGGTTTTTTTTTTGGTCTTCTGTTCCAGGCACTATCAAGTGTAGCCCAGACATGACACCCAGAACCTCTATTTGGGAATTAATTGATCACACTTTTCCCGACACTGATAGTATGGTATTCCAGTCATCCAATATAAGAAGAAATGACTCACATACCAATGTTGGGAAATCCTACCCATTGTGGACCCAGTGGTTGCAGTGTGTATATGTTGACACAGTATCTTTAATCCTACTCCCACTTCCTCCCAAAGGAATTCCAACAACTCTCACTTGCTCTGGTGGTAATTATTCTTTTGTTTGTACGTGCTCATGATGAACTTTGTTGCTTCTAGTTGATAAAAAAATATAAATTAATTAGTAATTTAAACCACAGTGATCTTGGCCAGGAACAAATATGTATTGAAGAGTAATAAATGTACTCAGACATGCAAAAATTCCAGTCTCTGTGCAGAGTTTTCCCAGTGGTAGCTGTTAGTGGGCTATGATCTCATGCCTCTTGCCCTCTTGTTTTCCAAGACTTCTAAAAAAGTTATATATTATATTATATACACATAAATAAGAAAGTTAAAATGAAGCAAAAGTAAGCACTGCAGATTTTATTTACAGCTTAATCACTGATTGTGCCGAAAAAGATAAAATGTGTAGTTTTTTTTTAAGATGTCTCATATAATATTGGAGCAAAGGGTCAAAAGCATTACCATTAAACTGAAAATACTGCCAGGTCTGCAATTCACAATATATCAGTCTCAAAGAGTGAGGGGTTGGAAAGGGCATTCTAAAAAATCTGTCATCTACAGTGCAGAAGGGAATGTTCCTCCTTTGTGCCAGTAATGGGTTTGTAACATGAGCTGGTACAGAGCAGAGAAAACACGGCATGCTTCAGATAACACAGGCCTGAAAGTTGGTCAAGTGGTACACCTGACATTTCTGTCAGGCATTTGAGCAGTGTATTGAATTTTTAGGTCAGCAATAGTTTGAAAAAACCTGACACACACACACACACACACACACACACACACACACAAAAAATATATGCTGACAAGAGGAGACTCTGTGCGAGATAGTTCAGCCACAGGAGATGCTCCTGGTACAAACGGAAAACACAGCTTAACAATAGTTTACTATATATTACAATTGCATGTTGGATGAGGTCTGACAGCCACAGAGCCAAAATGAGAATGGTTACAAAGTCACAAGTAGTTTAGAAACACAGACACCGAGCCACAGGGAAGAATAAGCCTGTGTGGTCACTGCTTTTAGTGTTATGGTTCACTCTAACATAAGAAGCTCAACCACTAAGTGACCAGTGTAGATTTTTACCAACACATACGCATACAGTACTGACGTGACCACACAATAACTCAACGTTATATTTCTCACAAAATTTTCAGATTATTTTTGTCTAGTAAAATTACACGGAGTGCCTGATTTTTATGCAAGCGTAATCGTAAATTGCTGCAAAGAAGCTACTCAATCCATTGCTAATTTGGCAGGGTGAAAACACAGATGATATGGGCAGAGACAGCCCACTACTTAAAGTATGAATCACAGGAAATGAATACAAGATGAAGGCTGTATTCCTTATTTAACTCCTAACTATAGATTGAATATGCTTGAAAAAGTCTCATGGGCAAATATTGTCCTCCATGCAAATGGTTGTTCTATGAATCTATGAACAAAATAAGAACACTGTCAGGGGCCAGTTCACCTTGCTAGAATTCTTTGCACTGAGTACCAATTCATTATTTTCAATAGATAGATAATCCAAAAAATTTGTCTATCCATTTTTTTGCTGAACAACTTAATCCTATTTGGGTTGCAGGGAGGCTGGTGCTTAACTCAGCTGGGTGAAGGTGGAGTACATGCTGAACAGCATGCCAGTCCATCGCAGGGTAACACACACAAACATTCATATCCACACACAAACACACATTGGGGCACACAATTAGCCTAGCATGCATGTCTTTGGACTCTGGTAAGAAACCGGATTACCCAGAGGAAACCCAAGCAAGCACAGGGACAACATGCAAACTCTTCACAGAAACCTTCTTGCTATGAGGCAGACATGCTAACCACTATGCCACTGTGCTGCCCATAATCCTAAAACAACCTGTACCAACTTAGCAACATATTAAACCATATATCTTAAATTTTAATGGGAAATTAAAGTTCAATAGGAAATATTTTGTTAAAGGATCTACATATACTTTAAGTTCATTAGGCTAATACATTGTGTTTTATATATGGGCAGTAATGGCATGTAATGGACCTAAAATGTCTACGGCTATCTTGTGTGTGGCTAAAAAGAAAATATGCATTTTTTTAAAGCTTCTACATACTTGTATTACACGTAGGTAGGCAAGGTATAACTGTTGGGCTTTTCACAGCCAGAGCGTATCCCAACTTTTAAAGTGTAAATCAACAAGGAGTTCAACTCCCTCTAGACGGGATGCTAGTCTATCACAGGTTACTTTCCCAGTATTTTTACTGGTACCCATTTATACTGTGTATAAAAAACACTACACCACCGGCCAACATATAACACATAGATGAAGAATAGGCTTGAGATGGGTTTTGAAGGAATCAGTAACAGTGAATTTGTGGAGACTTTGCCACGGATAAAGCTAGGAGGTTGCAGTCAGATGCTTTCAAAAACATTCTGTGAGCTAGGTCCATTAAGGAGTAAATTATTTTCTTCCACTGTTTTTCGATTTTTAAATGTAAAATCTAATAGCCCAGACATAAAAATGTACTTGTTTTAGGCACTTAGGCTAGTGATGTATGTGTGTGTTTTCTATACTATGATTATATATATTTGGTGAATTGGTGAATGTAATAATTCATTGTAAAGCACTGCCAGTTTCCCTGTCAGTATCTAGTTTTTGTAGCTTCTAGCATGGAAGATTAGATAAAGTGTGGTGGGGCTATAAGTGGCCCTTTGCCAGTGAGATATGGGCACTGACAGGAATGGCGTGTGATTGGCACCACTCCAGGGTATAGCATGAACATCTGGCTCTGGTACAGTACAGCTAAAGAGAAGTTTGAGTCAAATGGTAAACTAACTGGGTCACAAAGCTCCACAGAAACTTGCTGACAGATTTATCAACCTGCGCCAAGACCTAGCAACTTCCTGTATTATTCACTGCATTTCCTCTTTAATACCCAGTCCTTTCCATGCATTTGATTTTACTTCACAACATTATATTTTGCATGAATATTTTGTCTACACAGTAAGTGAGGCAGGAAGTTCCTAAAACAAACAAAGAGGTTAGTATAGCTCTCTAGACTATAGTTCTTATTCTGGTATTGGTTTCTTTGATGTACTTTATAAAAATCAGATCTCTCTTATTATCTTAATACGACAACTTGCATACCCTTCATAACCAACCGTTTTTCCAGGCACATGCCAAGATAAAGTCTACATCCATAATGCATTACTCAAAGTAATTACTTAACATCTGCTGATATTTCTGATCCTACAGCTCAGGATTGAAGGCCATGGAATGGTAGCTGCTACTCTGGACTACTGTATAACCTGGACTAGTGTATATTTATGTAAAAATCCTACTAATAAACTCCAGCTATGCTGCCAAAACCCAATCAAGCCAATTCATGGTACAGAGTAAAAAACATTGTGTTGATGTAATTGCTAAACTAAAGGTCTAGAAATTATGTGTTTTGTTGCATGCACTATGGTATGAGAATATCTCTGACACTCTGCTACTGTTCACACACAGAGACTATATTGTTTGGACCTGCTCACCTGGCTATTACTGGTCCAACACACACCTGAATTCCAAAATATCTTCCTTGGGTCCACTAGTTACCTGTAAAACTGCTTTGTAATGAAATTGCCTTATTCTTACTAACCCCTCTCGACTCTACAGTGACTGGACATAAGTAAATAAACACCCTCAAAACTGTAGTCATCAGTCAATTTAATGACTTAAATTTAATGAACACTAGTCAGACTGCTGTATTAGGCACAAAGTTATGCAAGCATGCCTCGCACTCCAGGAGCTCAAGTATAGTCCGATTTTCAGAGGTCGAATTGCGGGTCCTGCGATGGCCTGGCGTGCTGTCCAGGGTATACCCCGCCCTAGCCCAGAGTCGGCTGAGATGGGCGCCAGCCTCCCCGCGACCCTAATTAGGAATAAGCGGTTCAGAAGATGAATGAATGAATGAATGAATTGCGGGTCAGTCAGAGCCTGGCATCAGCCAGCGACAGATAGCTGAAAATGTGAATATTCCCCTGTCAACGGTAAAAGGTTCAACAGTGAATGTAAAACCACCACGGATCCACGACCAGATCAACCTGGACCATCAGAAAGTTGCCGTCGCTCCGTGAACAGAGCAGTGGAGAAAAATCCCTGTTATCAGCATGTCTTTGGACTGTGGGAGAAAACCAGAGCACCCAGAGGAAACCCATGCAAGGCCGCATGCTTGGAACCCAGAATCTTTCGATTTCTAACACTACACCACTATGCTAACAATATTTTATTGTATATTACTGTTTTTTAAATGTTGCATTTTATAAAGAATTTTTTTCAAACACATTTTATAGCCTCTTCTGAGAAACATTTTGCATCTACCTCATGGCTCTCCTCTGAATGATGGGACTTCTTCCATTCCCCTCAAACTCCCCTTATATACATTCTTTCACGCACACACACACACACACACACACACACACACACACACACACACACTTTCAGTACCTCAAGTCTTCCCCTGTCTCCTCACTCATTCCCTCTCTCCAGCTGCGTGCATCCCTTCTCACCACCAAACTGTGCATAGTGGATTTTCTGGGATCCCACTGGATCCATAAGACACACACAAGGTGTGGGGCCAGGAGCAATCTGTCAGCTTTATGACTGTGGCATTACAGTACCATGCATCGTGTCTGCCTTACACTACACACTACTGGGAATCTGAAAATGAAGGAAGAACGTGAGAGTGGATTACGGCTTGATTTTCAGTACTAGCCAAACTTAACAAACGTTTCCGTCTCGTCTACCCACAGGACTGATATTGAGCGAACCCCCCTGCTGCTCCAGGTCAGTCTAGGCAGTATGGAGATGTAATCACAGAGGGTTGGGATTTGTCACTCCAAAACCACTGAGCCATGATGAGGCCTTCTGCATAACATCTCTGCTTATGTTTTTATAGTAAAGGAAAAAGCCCCAATAATTATCGTGAATATTTTCTTGAGAATCTGTATGATCTTTGGTGGTACTTAAGATTTATTTTGTATTAAAAAACAGATTTGACTTTTTACTTTAAACTTCTTTCTTTAAAATGTTTGTTAATTTTCATGGTGG
This sequence comes from Neosilurus hyrtlii, assembly GCA_028564935.1. Lineage (NCBI taxonomy): Eukaryota > Metazoa > Chordata > Actinopteri > Siluriformes > Plotosidae > Neosilurus > Neosilurus hyrtlii. The sequence goes on along the minus strand of JAOUQZ010000010.1, from coordinate 8,681,328 downwards.
TTAATGGTTTCCTACATTTCCCACAATGCTGTTCGACTGCCTGTTGATACTGGTGGCGGTGGGATTTCATCTTCACCGGAAATGAGTGGTGTAGCAGTGCCTTGAATTTTTTTTTCAATCCATCCACCTCTCTTCACCTTCACATCTGTACACTCTGCTCTGCTTGTAAATCGGTAGCAAGTTTCTACTGTAGCTCAACACAGCTAAGCTGAGTTGCTGTCCTATATTATCTTCACTACCTATGCTGATTTTTTTGTGGATCAGATAATGAATGTCACTCAAACATGGTGAATGAGAAAAAGAAGCACTTGCACATTTGTTTTCAGGATTTTACAGCAGAAAATTATGGTTATTACATATGTTTTCTCTCCTAATTAGTTGTACTCTGGGTCCTAATTGAAGGGTCAGGGATTCAAGCACTACCCCCTGCCAAACTGCCACCTTGAGCAAGAGCCTTAATCCTTTCAACTCACCCTAACTACATAAACTCCATCGACTCCTTGTTCGTATTCCTTTCTCTTATTCTCTTGAGACCCCACTGTCCTGTGTATATCCTTGTAGGATCCTCATATGAGGGCCAATGAGTTTTACTCTTTTACCAAACTTGTTTGTTTTAAGATGGTGATCAAGTTCAATAATTATTAGGTGGTAGGGACCAGAAGCAGTGTGGGAAAATGGCACAACATTAGCATTTGGGACATAGGAGTATAAATCTTGTAGACCCACTGTTTCCATAACTATACTATCCATGAATTATGTAATTCTCCTAAACCTCTTTACTGTATAAATACTTTAAGTCTTTATGTAACAAACTCAGACGGAGTCACCCATGAAACCCCATTGTCCGTTTTACTCATTCTGACATGAACCAAGAAAGATAAAGTTGCTAAACTGAGATTGGACCCTGGAAGGTTTAATCAGAAGCTAAACTTAACAAATATAAACTAAGCAATATAACATCACTGTAGCACACAACTTCTCCAACCTCTAACGGCATAAACACAATTACAGCTGTGTGCTGTGTGGTCTAAGCAGATTTTAAGTTCTATGCTTTCTTAATGACTCCATCATCATTAACAACCATTTTAATCATATTCTACTGAACTGTAGTCTAATTAAGTCTATTAGTTCACTTCCTGGTATTTGTCTCCATATAGTACATTTAACTCATATAAAAATACTTTCAGTGAGACATACAGAAATGCTTCATACACAGTTTCCATCTAAAACACATCCTTAAGCTAGTACAAACAGGTCAGGGTTGGAGAATGTTATTAAACTAAAACCTAGTTAGAGAAAAGCTAGTACACTGCATAAGTACAGCAACGGACAGACAGGTGTTTTTCTATATGTTTATATATTTACTCAGTACTAATTTAAGTACATACTGTAGGTCTTATGTAATACTATGTGCATATGGCTGACGCCTTTTAGACAAAAAGGTTGGCACTGCTGTACAGTAAAGGCCTAAAATGTGGTAATAGCTATTCTGAATAGAGGAACTGAGCTAATAGCAGCAATTACAGGATTTATAGAAACAGATTCAGTCATATTCCCCATAGCTCAGTTTTAATCTCAAATTTTAAACACCCCAGAGAGCCAGTCATACAGAAATAAATATACTATGTCTTATAAAGTAGGCATAAATTGCGCTACTACCCGATCAGGGCAGCTGAGGGAGAATGAAAAATAAGACACTTATGACCCATACAAATTTGTCAAAAAAGATTTGCTACATTTTTCCAAAGAGCGGTAATGAAGGTCTCAGAAAATGTCTATAGCAGTATTGTGCGTAAAGCCCACATTTAAAAACTCCCAGCTGTGCCCCTGTCTAAAGTCCAACCATAGTCATTATAAAAAGCTTAAGATTTCCGACTGCCATTGTTTTGTATGAAAGTAATGCAGTGTTTAAATTATACAGACCTGCAATCAGCTTTCATCACAGGGAAGAAAATCATTTTACAGGGTGTGTCTTGGGAAAAAAAGGGTAATGGCTCAGCAGAAATAGAAAGATGGAGAATGATCATTTATAAACGGATTAGTCATATATCAAGTACACAGCTTTTTCATGACACGTTATGCAACTTTTTATGACCTTATTTAAATTGTGGAGTCTCGAGACTACAGTTCTGACACAGAAAATCATATTGCCTGAATGGCCTTAGATTTCCATTTTTAACTGATTAAAATGCTAAATATTTTAAAAGTATACAATCGAAACAAAAAAACAGTCTGTGTTTGTGTGATTAATTCAGCCTGTACACCTGGCATGATAAAACAAAAGCTTTACATTCAAAGATAACAGAATTTAATTAAATTAAACTCTGGCAGCAGAAGTGTGATTGAGCGCCCTCTGTAGATAGAATATTCAGGTAGAACCAGCAGGTAACGTGATGAATCTCACCTGTGTCTAATTACTGGCAGGTTATTTATGGGTGTTTCTAGTAGGTTTTCAGGATGTCTGCAACCAGAGAGAGGGGTCCATTTGAACTGTGTGTCTGAGTCTTCACCACTATTATGAACTTATGAGTGTGTGGTTGAGTTCGTATTAAATTTCTGCAATAATAAAACTGAAATGTGCACACTGTGCTGAAGTTAAAGTTAAAAGTGTATAAATTAATTAAAACCACCTGCCTGTCTATGGTTGTTCAGTCCTCCGAACTCATGCAGTAGCTCTCTGTTCAAATGTTCACTGGTATACAGGGTTACCAGGGCTCAGCAAAGTTTCCATCCAGACTACATCAGAAAATGATTAGGCAATCTTTTCCCAATCTTCCTCTGTCTAGTTTGGGTGAGCGTATACCCAATGTGGTCTCAGATGCCTGTTCTTGACTGACTGGAATGGAAGCTGATATGATCTGTTATTGTAGCCAATCTGCCACAAAGTTGAGCATGTTGTGCATTCTGAGATGCTTTTCTGTTCACCATGGTGATAAACAGTAATTATCTGAATTACTGGAGACTGCTTGTCAGTTCGAACCAGTCTGGCCTTTATTCTCTGTATCCTCAACAACAGCACATTCAGCTCTGACAGCTGCCCCTTTTTCGAATGATAAATCTAAATAAATCATTTTTGTTGAACCAAAGAATTTTTTTTAGCTTCCTGTCTCCTCTGCTGTGGCCCCACCATGAATACATCCCTGATGAGTGTTTTTACATATTCACCTGCATCACTGGACACACAGTCACTGATGTCATTTTAGGGTGATGAACTCACTGCAAGACATAGTGATTTGTTACCTGCTGTCAGAATTGAAGTAATTGGAATTTTGAAAGAACCAACCAGCAGACACTTTGCTATGATGAGCAGCACAAAGTATCTGGGTTCGCCCCATGCTTGTGTGGGTTTCATCTGGTTTAATTTCCCACAGTCCAAAGACATGAACATTGATTCAAGTAGAAAAACTAAACTCTATGATTGCCCATCAGTGTGAATGTTTGTTCCTCATTGTGTTAGCCCTGCCATTGATTGAGGACCTGTTCAAGGTATACCCAGCGTCTTGCCCGAAGTCAGTTGAAAATTGGCTCTAGTTCACATGCAAGCCTGAAAGATAAGCAGTATAGATAATGGGTAGAAAAAAATCCTGGCAACTTTTCAAATAAATGTAGGTCAAATGTATGTGTGAATGTTGCTTATCATGATGGTTCATATTTCTCAATACAAGTTGACTGTAATGTGAATGCATCTGTCCTCTACAATGGCATAAATGCACACAGTGATGTGTTTTTTGGCAGCACCAACAGGGAAAAGCTCATGATATTAAATGTGCACTTGTAGAAAATGTATACATCATATTTTGCTCTGTGGGATGGAAACTGTACATGATCATGTCATAGGCCTCCATCGATCAGGGTTGATCATGGGGTGACATCCTAGTTATTGGTGGAGCAGCGTCTTTTGTGGCGGTAAAGACCTATGTGTGAGTGACAGTCTCTTTGGCATAGGTCGCACGTGAAGGATAACGCTGGTCTGTTGGAGTTGCTGCGCTCCTTTATGCGGGCTCGATTATCTGCGGCAGCCTCCATCAGCTTTGCTTCGCCTGTTTTGAGGTGCCGAGTCTCCACTTTGAACGGTCATCTGCCAGGCTCACCCAGGTCTCTGGGTTCATCTTGGTGGCCTTCATGTCCCCCTTGACGACATCGCGGTAGCGTAGCTGCGGTTGTCCAATAGATCTCGCCCCAGCTGCCAGCTCGCTGCACAGGATGTCTTTGGGGATGCGGCCATCTTGCATTCGGTGGACGTGGCCTAGCCATCGCAGAGTGTACATGCTGGGTAGGCCGCTGTGAGACAAGACCTCAGCGTTGGTCACTTTGTCCTGCCAGGAGATTCCCAGGGTGCAGCGGAGGCTGCACATGTGGAACGTATGCAGTTTCCTCTCTTGCCTGGCGTATGTGGTCCATGTCTCGCTGCCGTGTCGAGGTGCTGAAGGCGTGCTTCAGCATCAGTGCGAAGAAGATCCCAAAGAGGGTGGGGGTGAGGACGCAGCCTTGTTTGACTCCGCTGCAGATGCTGAAGGGCTCAGAGATGCTGCCTTTGAATTGTACGACGCCTTTCATGTCAGTGTGGAAAGACACGATCATGCTCTGCAGTCTTGGTGGGCAGCCGATCTTTGGCAGGATCCTAAAAGAGGCCTTCTCTGCTGACAAGGTCAAACGCCTTGGTAAGATCTATGAAAGCAACGTACAGGGGCATCTGCTGTTCTCTGCATTTCGTATGGAGTTGGCAGAGGGAGAAGACCATGTCTACCGTTGACCGTTCTGCTCGGAAACCACACTGTGACTCTGGGTAGACACGATCAGCAAGTCTGTGTAGGCGGGCAAGGATGACCCAAGCGAAGACTTTGCCTACAATGTTGAGTAGGGAGATGCCTCTTTAGTTGTTACAGTCGCTGCGCTCCCCTTTGTTCTTGTAGAGGGTGATGATCTTGGCATCCCTCATGTCCTGTGGTACGGCCCCTTCCTGCCAGCAGTGGCAGAAGACATTATGCAGCGGGAGCAGTAGGGTGGTCTTGCAGTGCTTGACCAGGTCGGGGGGGGAGTCCCATCGCCGCCCGGGTCTTTGCCAGAAGACAAGCTGTCAATGGCCTTGCTCAGCTACTCCACAGTGAGCTCTGCATCGAGTTCGTCCATGACGGGCAGGCATTCAATGGCATTGAGGGCTGCAGGTGCAACAGTGTTCTGCACGGAGTAGATGTCGGAGTAGTATTCCACCCATCTCTCCATCTACTGCCCTTTGTCTGTGATGATATCTCCGATGGAGGATTTGATGGGGGCCATCTTGTTCTGTACTGGTCCCAGGTCCTCTTGATGCCATTGTACATCCCTCGGATGTTCCCTGTTATTGCTGCTGTCTAGATGGCTTCAATTAGCTCTGTCCAGTACTCGTTGACGCAGCGCCTGGCAGTCTGTTGGACTTTATTTCTGGTGGCCCTTAGAACCTGCAAGTTCTGCTCACTGGGTGAACGCTTGTAGTCTATGCGAGCATCACGCTTGGCTGCAATTACGGGAGTCATTACGGCAGCCTTGGCCTCAAACCAGTCGTGGGATTTCAAAGTCTTCGCGAAGGTGGCAAAGGCAGTGTGGTGTATGGTGTCCTGTAGAGTCTCCCACCTCTCAGTGGCAGAGCCTGTGGGCTGCGGGGCTGCCAACTCTCTCTCAAGGCTCTGTGCAAACTGCTCCACAAGGTCTGGCTGACGCATCTTGCTGACATCCATGCAGGGATTCCCTTGCTTCTTACCTTGGTGGAACCTCTTTGGCTGCATCTCGATCTTGCAGCACACCAGCGAGTGGTCTGTGTCGCAGTCCGCGCTGTAGTAAGCGTGTGTGAAGAACATTTTTGATGGCAGAGCGTCTGACAAGGACGAGGTTCAGCTGGTGCCAGTGCTTTGAGTGCGGGTGTCTCCAGGAGACTTTGTGCTGGGGCTTGGTCCTGAAGAAGAAATTGGCGATGCACAAGTTGTGGTATGCACACAGCTCAAGCAGTCACTGTCCGTTCTCGTTCATTCTGCCCACACCAAACTTTCCAAGGCAGGAGGGCCAAGAGATGTGATCTGCACCCACTCTGGCATTGAAGTCGCCCAGTAGGACCATCTGTTCCTTGCTGGGGATACTGCTGACGGTGGCTTCGAGATTCTTGTAGAACTCTTTCTCGGCATCGGACAACAAGGACAGCGTTGGAGCATACGCGCTGATGAGGGTGACAGGGCCTGTGGTGGTGTTCAGGCGGAGGGTGAGAAGTCTGAACCGTTGCTGCCTGGCTCTACCATAGTCAGCAATGTGTTTCTCACTGCAAAGCCTACTCCGTGTATCCGTGGATCATTGGAGGTCTTCCCCGGCCAGTAGAAAGTGTAGTCTTTCTCCCTTAGTGAGCCTGAGTCTGCTAGCCGTGTTTCCTGGAGTGTGGCAATGTCCACATTCATCCATTTGATGACGGCTGTTTTTCTTAAGTCACTGATATCCTGTAGGCTGTCGGAAAGGCCGGTCAGCATTGTCCGTACATTCCAGCTTCCCAGTTTTAGAGTTGGGCTCTCTTGATGCTTTGGTTTGTTGCCTGGTGCAGTGGTTGCGAACTGCCTGTCGGATTTCTCCTAATCCCCATGCACCCAATGAGGAAAGCAGACCGCGGCGGGACAGCACCTTATTGGCTGGGGGCTGCCCAGCTTAAGGCGGGCGGTAGCTGTCCAGTGGGATTAGAAAATCCCTCCCACCGACAAGAACGACTCCTGGCACCATGCTTTACGCTAATTGAGCAGTGACTTATAACCGGTAACTGATGTTTTCTGTGTTGTTTCGACGCTCGAGACGAAGCTGTAGTGTCCTCTCCAGGTGTGGTGCGGTGTGTTGTGTTGTCGGATGTAAGCCTGGGCCGTGTGGTATGGAGGACAAGTTGTTGCCCATGCAGCAAGTCCCCCCTCTCCACGACACTGATGGGACCAAAGGAACGACAAAGTCGCTACAATTTGGGACCAGTGCTGTCGCAGGAGCTGCCACGATGGAGCTGAGTACTGCTGCGAACTGACTTAGGGACTCCAACTTCGGATTTTTCTTCGAGGTTTACTCCTGAAGCCTTTTCCATGACTAGATATGGCCGCAAGGCAGCGGAGGTTTGAAATCAGCGTTTTCCTTCCCCTGGACTCGAGGGCGGGACAGTCCAGTTTAACCCATACAAGTTCAGAGGACTTGCCCACTGCCCCAAATGATTATTAAGAGTATAAGAATTGATTGATTTCCCTAGATATTAGATAAATTGGGACTTCCTATCCTTCAACTGACTGTGTAGCTCCACTTCAGTGATACACTGCCAGTGCTAGCTGATAACAAAAACAGTCAGCACCTGCGTGTACAAAAAAAGCCACATGAATTCCAATCTGACCGTACTCATTCATGTCGCAAGCCCACCAATCAGATAGATATCCAATTTTGGATGAAGCTTGTAATGTAAATGAAGCTTGTAATGTAAATGAGTTCCTTTTTTTTATATATCAGATCTGTGCCATATTAAGCACTTATCTTTCATTATCCCATACAGTACAGTTATCTCACTATGTCTCATTTCAAAATCCCGTTCATTTTCAAACTCTGTTCCTCTGTGTCCGTAAGCCATGTAATTATTCTGACTATTAAAAAAAACTTGAGTCTTAGCCTTTCAATAAGACCAAGCTCATGCCTTAAGGCCAAAGTAGGTGGGAATGGTATTCACTTTACGAGGTGCTGGGCAATTGGTAGTGAAAATTCTAATAGGGGGGTAAAATTAAGTGGACTTAACTGCAAAAGTGTTAAAGCAAACAACTTAAATTTGAATCACCTTCTGGTAATCTGAATGCAGCCATAAAATTTTTATTTATTCTATTTTTTTATCTTATTGAAAAGCATTTTACTTGAAAAGCTTTTTGATAGTAAATAATCTGGTGCTGGGTTGTAGAAAGAACCTTCTACAAAGAAGAGTTTCTCAAAAGGGACAACCTAAATTTTCAGTGTCTATAGTGACTGTTCAAATGATCAATAAATGTGCACCGACTGGCCATTATTTTCAGGGACCTTCAGACTTGTGTAGACTGGAGCCTGTGAAGGGAATAAGGCCTTGCTTACAGAGTAAGCGAGAGTGAGGAGTGAACTAGACAACAGCAAGGTGTACGCATATGTGATTTGTAATTCTGAAAAAATGGAACAGCAGGCTTACGCAGCACTATAAACTGCTGTATTGACATTGAAGTCACCACTACAGTAGTGAGTAAATTTGTAATGACTACTGTAGTGAGTAATTTTCAACCAATCAGAGCATACTTTACATCCAGTCATGGTTTCTGAATAATTTAGGGGCTGCTTCTGGCTAATGTCAGCTAATTTCTTCAGGATTTTTGGCAATTATGCATTCCTGTCATGTCAGTGCTGCACTTTCCAATACTCTAAATAATTAGTAATCAAAATAATAACAATTCCAACAATGAGAGTGACAATGGAAGTGTGAATGGGAGTCAAGTGTATCAGCACTGACCAAACCGATATTAGAGATGAATAGGAACTGGATATGATGGAAGAAAATGGGCATGGCAGCAGACACAGATGGAGAAGTTTCTTGGGCTTGGTCAGCTACAAATGAAAACACATAAATATGAGGGTTTTTTAATGCTATTTTAAAAGGGACCCCAGGGTGGAGGTTGGGGTGGCTGTATATGGGTCGGGGTTCAAAGAGTTATGGATTTTTAATGTCCCAGTTTGCTATTTGTTTTTTCCACTATCCTACAAGGTTTATTCCAGGTGTTTCTGATTTCTTTTATTTTTACTCATGTCCTAGTACTATGAGTATAAATATGCCTGTTAAATCCGGTTTTGCGTGATCTGACCTCTGTGATAGACACCGACCTCATTTCTTGTATCTGCCAAAATAAAGGATCATGCCTCTGGCTCCTATTTTTGTTTCATATATAGTATCTCTTACCACTGAAATGTAAAGAGAGGTTGAATTTTTTCAAGAACACATCAACTTAATTATCCCCTATAGGGAGGAAGTTATAAAAACCCAACACAAGGGGTGGTATGCATTAAATGAATTGATGTTGTTCTCTATGAACTGAAGTACAGAGAAGCACTTTAGACATTTACTGAGAGCTGGCTGGTGTGTTTTGGGCTATGTCACTGACAGGCCTGAGAAAAAGAGAGTTATAAAAGAAAGTGCGAAAGACACAGGAAATAAATAGAGAGAGAATATGGGGTTGTCAGTTCGTTAACTGTGTCAAATATGTCACCAAAAAAACATTCAGAAAGAGATGAAACCTGAGCTGTGGTGTACCACTACACTCTGCCACAAGCTCTGCTTTCTTTACATTTCAACAGATTACTTCAACATGTGTGTAAGTGCGTGAGTGAATGTGTGATATCTCTGGGTATGAGTGTGTGTGCCTGAATAAGAGAGGAACACTGTGCTGTATTACCTGAGGCAAGGGCAGCAAACTGCTTTTAAATACTTACCAAATACTCATGAGCACGTCTCCAGCTAGGCTTAATTGGAGCTACTGTCACGCGTTTTTTAGCCTTCCTCCCAGTGGGCTTTCCACTGACCCTGCGTACCACAAAGAAGCCTTTTTATTGTGTGTGTCATTTATTCCATACAGCTGGAGCTGTAAGCTGGTAAGTATGGGAGCTCTATCTTGTGCTGAAATCCTACTGTACAGCCATGCATGTTAGCAGTGGATGAAGAATGGCACTAACACACACACATGGAAGTGTGCAGAGCTCAGTTTATCCTCAATCCCTTCTAAATCCATTTTTTGACTACCACTTGATTCCCAAAATATCACCTTTCTTCATCTCAATCTCTCCATGCCGTTAGCTATACAGACTCTCTCACAGAGACAAGAGGAATGTAAGTTCTGCTTTTGAAAGCTTTGGCAGCAGCCCTGGCCAGGCTGAGAACAGCGAGCATTGCTGCAGATATATATCAACCTTATCTGCTGCTTATAAATCTCTTCAAAGTCCTCCAAGGATTTGGCACTTGAAGTCGTCCCCTCCACCACCCACACACACACCCACACACTCTCCCTCCTCCCCCCAAAAGAAACAAGCCTTTCCCCGCCACCAAAGCTATGTTTAATGTGCAGTGTAAGTCTGGTAAAGATCTAACAGGATTGGAACAATAGGTTTAGCCAAACTGTATAGCAGTACTCACTTGTGATGCTAATCATTTACATTATCTTTGACCTCTATATCTGTAAGCAACTAAACACTATTGATATAGCGTGTTAGGCGATAGGGGAGCTCCTTTACAAAGAGGAATGCATGATTTAACTATTAAAATTTCTATGATTAAAAATTGCCAAGATGCCACCATTAACTAATGTTAGGTAGTACACTATGCCCACTATGCCCACTAAAAAACAATAGAAAAATGAGTAACCCACTTCTAGTATTAAACAATCCAAGGTGATAAGGCAACATTGTATTCGTGTCTATATATTCGTGTATATTGCTTGCTATAGTGTGGTACTAATAATGAAATCCTTGTGCTGAATTTTGTTTGCAATATTAGTAAATACTAAAAATTATTAGTAAATTTAAGAGTTTGCGCATGAGCCGTATTTGAACATGAAGAGCCGTATTTGTGAGTCATGAACTGCAATTTGCCTCAAGACTAAAATGGGGGGGGGGGGGGGGGGGGGGGGGGGGGGGGGGGGGGGGGCTGTAATGCTCAGTGCTCTTATGTGTGACAGTTATTTATAGCCAATGATTCCTGTGCATGGCCCATACCCTGTTGCTGCTGTTTTAGGTTGTGCTCTTTTGACTGATGCTTATCTATGTTCTCTCTGCCTTGATTTCCTGAATGATTTATGTGTTATTGCATCTGATTTGTTTATGTTTTAACAGATATATAAACTCCAGTATGAAACCCCAAACCTTCTCTTGAGTCTTTAATAAAAAGTAAGTTCACTAATATTACTCACCCAGCCCTTCAGTCTCTCTCTGTTAAAGAAAGTTTAAACACTATAAGACATTTGATAAGAAAATGCCTCCAATTCATAATTTAGCACAGATTAGGTTGGCTTAAATTAAATCATGTAGCTTATTTTGTTGGAATTTAAATTTTTTTTTTATTTATCACATCCTTTTAACTATTCACACACACACACACACACACACACACACACACACACACACACACACACACACACACACACACACACAC
>JAOUQZ010000010.1:8654842-8668807 GCA_028564935.1 Neosilurus hyrtlii | reverse complement strand
ACACACACACACACACACACACACACACACACACACACACACACACACACACACACACACACACATATATACACACAGAGTCTGGTTTTGATAACTTCAGGGGACAATGTGCATACTTACAATAATTTCCTGGAGACTTACCCTAACCATAACCACTACTTGTTGAACCTTAATCTTAACATTACACTAACCTTAAAAACTGTCTTCACCTTAAAATTGAATTGATTTGTTTTGAATTGAATGATTTATGTTATAAATCTTCGCCACTCTTGTTTACTGTAGAACTGTTCAAGCTGAGTGAAAGTGGATGGTGAACGTTGGTAGACACTTCACAGATTTCCAAAGAAACACCATCTGACTATTTCGAAGGGGGTGGGGGTTCCACTTGACAGCACCATTAAGACTGATGAGTTCCTTATAGTTACCTACCTACCTACTGTTTTTTAATTTTGTGAAAACACCAGCTATTTATTGGAAGAAATATAATTTAAAACAATAATTCTAACTGACAAACTTACACAAGAGCTTCCCAATCCCCTGGACACAATGCAGATTAGCTGTTGAACTGGAGCTGAAACAAAGTACTGTGAGATATGCAAGAAAAAAGTGTAGAAGATGTTAAAACTGACCAGAATGATGCTTAATAACATTTTCAGAGCCATACAATCAATCAATGAATAAATAAATTCACAGAGGACATGCAATGCTATTTCTACTGAATTTAGTTGCAACACACCCAATGCATTGTGATTAGTAATTTCTAAAGAATAATCTGACATCACCCAAGGTTTACCAGAGAAATGGAAATCATCATTGCTATGGAAAAAAGGAGCTCTTTTGTTTTTGTCATTTTGGACTTGCAGTATAATCATTTCTACCATGAAGAGCACGTTTTCAAATGATCCATTTTTATGCTTGGCTGTAAACTTAATCCAGCACTGATGGGCTGAGAAGATCGTAAGTAATGCGATATGGGGTGGCGCCTACTGTAGGTCAGTGAGCACTAGGGAAATTTAAGTTCTCTGCAATGTTTTATCACTTGCTTGTATAAAAGATATGTAGGCACTGAGAAAGGGTGTGTGTGTTTGTGTGTGTGTGTTGGTGGGGATTGGGATGACGACGACATAAAGCATAAAGAAACCCTGAGAAACATTTTTTTGTGCCTCTACATTTTTCGTAGCCAAACATTGTTTTTCTCTAGCTAGCATTACTCTCATTAGCCAAGTTATTCTCGGCTGTTCTGATACCACCCATATAACAACCAGATGCCAGTTGAGTTTTCACAGTGAATATAATCAGAGCTCATATTTGAAGTGAGGAAATAGGCAGCCAAAAACAAAAAATACAAGTACACAATCTTGGCTGGTTTGGCATGTGCAGTGTGGACTAACAGACTGTTGCTCTGCAGAATGTGCATGCATCTATAGGAGCTGAAAAGGCTTGTGGTAGCAAAGCAGAGAGCAATTTATTCAACAGTGTATTTTTAATGAAGCAGAAAGCAGAGTGCTCATAGACCGAAGTGTTGAGAAAATAACGCACAGATTAAATAAAACTGTCAGTCAAGGAAAACCTCATAAAATCTACACTTCATACAGACATCTCATGCACAAGCTAAGAGAGTGCATAAAGGTAAGAAGTTGATTTTTAAGGCACACAGCAAGTGTGGGACTGGTCACGAGGAAAGATGGCCACAAAGTTCACTTTCTACAATTTGGAACGAGCTAGAGGACAGGGAATGAAAAGGAAGGAGAAAAGAGCACAGACACAGAAACATCTGTATCGCAGATAGCTCAGAGTCATGTAAAGCCAAGAAATTGGGTTTAATGACTGAGGCAGCAAGCTTCCTGTCAGTCCCACGAGGCCTTCTGGGAGCCTCATAGACATCTAGAGTATCTGGTATGGCATGTACAGTAACAAAAAATAAATAAATAAATAAAAGATTTCCCAACAGTTACTCCAAGCAAAACAGCGAAAAATCATACCCAAAAATATGTTGAAATTATATATATATGTATATAGGCAGACAGTGACATTTCCCCATTGTTTTTCTCCACTCTGCAAGTCACTGACATTAAACCGTTCAGGCATGGTAAAATCACATCATTTAAAGTTAGCATGTTAACTGCTTAAAATTCAAGCCCAGAAAAAGTAGGAACATAAAGAAAGAGAGGTTGTGGTTCTGGAGCGCAGATGGATGGAAAGGATAGCACTCTAGTTCACTGGACTTATTTTCAATGGGGAATGTTTAAAGAGTCTTCATTTAAAAACTAACAACTAAGACCTGACACGTTTTAAGAGTTTTAACAGTCTTTTAATTCAGTTGCTATTTTATATTGAAAATGAATGTACACTGCCAGGCCAAAACAAAAAACAGGTCATGCATTCTAATATTCTTTCGTACCACCTCTAGCCTTAATTACAGTTGGGTGCATTTTTCACAGATATCTTGAAATAATGAAGGGAAAACTGAACCACTCCATAAAGTCTTCTCCTGCACATCTCAAAGACTTTTACTGGGGTTAAGGTCAGGACTGTGTGGTGTCAGTTCATGTGTGACAATGATTCCTCATGCTCCCTGAGTCACTCTTTTACTATTTAAATTCCAATTTTATAGCCATGCCATCAGGAAAGAAAAAGTCCATTGATGGGATAACCTGAGCATTAGAACATTTCAGATTGTAAGTTTACTTCATTTAATCACCATGTAATGTTACTCAGCCTCGACCTGACAAACTGAAACAACAATGTTATGGTATGCGCTATAATCAAGGCTAAAGGCACTCCAGCAACATATTAGACTGCGAGGCATTTTTTTGGCCAGGCAGTGTATTACAAACGCATGCAGTGTGCTGGAAATATTTTAAACCCATATACAGTTTAATAATCAGTTTGGAAATGTAGAAACACATAAAATCAAAGGCTGACTTAGCCTGTACAACATTTCACCCCACACATACAGTAAGGGCCCAAAAACAGACATTGCTTGTATGCTTTAGGCAAAAAAGACTGTGTAATATCTTTTTTGTACTGTAGGACTGGTACACAAGACTGTAGCAAAACCTGAATGTTATGATAGTGGAAAGTTCTTTGTTGTTTCCACTCATTTCTCTCTGTATGGAAGCCCCATTGGCTTGATTAGAATGTTATTAAAAGCTCCCAGTTAGCTAAACCAAAATAAACTTGGCCAGCATGAAGTAATTCATTAAATGTCCACAAAGGACTCTTTAAAAAATCATTAAAGATAGAAGCCCATAAAAGAAAAAAGATGGTGGTTAGGAGATACAGCAGAGAGAGAGAGTGAGAGAGACAGACAGACGGACAAGTTCAGACTGTAAGCGATCATGTACAAGAGCTGACACCAAAGTCAACAGATCTCTCACCTGGATTTTCCTGTAGTCAGAGCCAATATCTTCAGGACAGACGCTAAAGTATATACACACAGGGAATGTCATCAATGAAAAGATGGTTGAGATGCTGCTTTTAAGACACACTGAGATGCAGAATATTTCCATATTACCCAGCTGTAGAGTTCTACCTGTAACTTTGACAGTAAGGAGGCTCTGACCCATTTAGGGAACAAACCGTATAGAGGGACCCTGACATAACTTCGCAAACTTATACACACACACACACACACACACATCATATAAACTGTGAATGCCTATACCTGAAATATGTTTTAAAGCAATGGGTGAATTCAGATGGGACCAAAATGCCTGTTTGACCCATATACACTTTTGGATCTGTTCAGACATTTTTGAGCAGTATATCTATATAAACGTAATCTAGGCAAAAAGGAGGGAAAGCATACAGACATTAAGTAAGATAGAGTGAGAAAGGGATAGAAGCACCCATGTGTTTTAACAATTTACATATGGACCAGACTTGTCCACTGCTCTCGCTCTTGCTCTCTATCTCTCTCTCTCTCTTTCTCTCTCTCTCTCTCTCTCTGTCGATGACAATGGTCCTTTTCATGGCTCCAGTCACCCATAGCACATGCTGACGTGCAGGTCATGGCCCCTCTCTTCAAAGCATGGTATGTCTGCAAGACTCATTATTACCTTCCCCTGTTGTGGCCAAGAGCATGTTCCCACTGGCGAAGCAACTGGGAATTACAGTGTTCTAATAATAAAGACAGGGATATGTGACACCAGAAACAGTGGGATTAAACTAACCTGCCTGCATAATTAGATTCAAATTAACTCCAGCCAAATACAAGGGCATTGTGATGAAGGGATGTTTGTAATGTATTTTACATGTAAATACAGGGTGACCCAAAAAACCATTCACATATCAAATGTGAATTTAAAAAAAAAAAAAAAAGGTTAAAGAAAATCAAATTATTATAAACACACATGAGTCAATACAGTTTTTATGCATCATTATTTGCACACATGAGACTTAAGGTAGTGCTAAGATCTGTTAGTAGCCCAATCCCAACTTGAACACCATGAGCTTGAAGAACTCGATGTGTGGTTTCAGCAACGCGCAGCTTGTAGATCAAATGCAAATGCTGAGGGAAATGTTTCCGGATCGGGTGATCTTGTTGCGTAGGAATGCTGGGTGGCCGTCCTGTTCCCCTGACCTCGACCATCGACCCCAAACTTTTGAAGCCCTTAAGGTCGCTATCCAGCAGGAACCTCTGTTCCACCCGACATGACCCGTCGAGCCACGGCAGCCTTCAGAAATCACCTCTAAGTGTGTTTAGACAATGATAGACAGTATTTGGAAAACTGTATTGAATAAATATTGATGTATGCAAATAATAATTTGATTATATTTAATGATTTTTTTCTATTTACCTTTGAAATTTGGTAGGTTTTATTGGGGCACCCTGTATATACTTGTGCACACACATGTCTGTCCTTTGGGTCTGGACGTCACTGAGAAGCAGATATATTTACAGATGGCGTAGATCTGAGTAATGAGTGTCATGCAGTTGTTCTAAAGTTTACTGATCAATAGAAATATATACATCATTCCTGTTGTGTAATATTTCACTTTTCCATGATCCAAGGAAATGGTACAACTAGTTCTAGGTCAAAGACTCTTGGTCATTTCATGACTTTCTGGTACCAAACTACTTCCAGGTCCTGAATTTTTATTTATTATAATGTATTTTATTTTGATATACTATATTAATCCCGCAAGGGAAATTATTGCCTCTGCATTTAACCCATCCAGAGTGAGCACACACACACATACACACGTAAACAGTGGGCTGCTACACACAATGGGGCACCCAAAGAGCAGTTGGGGGTTAGGTGCTTTGCTCAAGGGCAATTCAGCCATAAAGGTGGAGGAAGGGAAGGTGCAGCTCACTCCCCCACCACCACACATTTTTCCTGCTGTTTCAGGAATCAAACCAGCAACCTTTTGATCAAAAAGCCTCTTCTCTATCCATTAGGCTATGGCTGCCCCCTTCCAATTCCACACTTCCTCCCAAACAGTTGTACAGTTAAAACAGAAGTTGTTTGAAAAAAACAGGATGGCACAGTATTCAAAGTGTACCCTGCCTTTGTGCAGTGTTGGCTGAGATATGCATCAGCCCCCTTGTGACCATAGTAAGATTAAGCACTTTGGCAAATGAGTGAGTGAGAGAGAGTATATACATGCTAAAAAAAACTAGAACAGAAAAGTGCACTGAATTTATTCTGTGCAAACCTGCCCTTTGACTCAAGGTTTGCCATCATAATCTGAGCAACTGCAGCAGGGTTCACACACAGCTGGGACATTTTCTATCATTGGTGCTGGAATGTTTTCACACCTGAGGTTTTAACAGGGTGCTTACTATGAGGATTTAGATCCACATATGAAGATTTGAGATTTTCAGTTTGGGGTCTATTACAAATCAAATGTTGTTGGCCTTTCCCATGGGCACGCAGGGCACACTTCTGTGTACCATACATACACACAAATGACAAACACCCACACATACTTGTTTATATAGACATCAGACATGTACATGCGTATACACACAAGGCAGTCATTAATTACACAAGACATAAAGCAGATACACCTTAAACCTTCACTGAGTTTCCTGATGCAAACCTGTGATCTGGAATCTCATTCATAAAACTAGCACAGTGGCAGCATTGTTACAGTAGTTCATGTTTGAACCTCCTCATTATTCATATTCATGAGCAAACCCAAATCTGAAATATCATCACTACCACTGGGACAACCTTCTGTTCTGTACTCATCACCGCTGAGGAAACCTAGAAATAAAAGTATTTACCTAAATACCAAAAAAGTAATTTAAGCATGTGGCCTAACACATCGCTGAGAGTTTTATATTCCCCACACACTGTTTATTAATCCTTATTTATTTTTCATCTTCAGAACATTATTCTGCACCACAGTGAAGCCTGAACCTACCCCTAGGAATCTTGTTTACAAAGTAGGAATGCACACTGGATGGATACCAGTTCATCACAAAGTATTCTCTCTCTCTCTCTCTCTCTCTCTTGTCACTTTTACTCAGTTGTTCTGTCTTTTGAAGTTTGACTCAGATTCCATAAATCTGTTCCACTATGAAAATACTGGTGTATTAACACACATTTGCATTGCATGACTCATTTCCATTGGCTAGTGGATCTCAGGTGATGACATCATTAAGTTATATATGCAGGAGCTGATTATCTCAGCAAAAAAAAATGCAGTGACACAATTAAAAGTTTTGCAACGTTTTGTGGCTTTGCTTTTTTGGAAACCAGTACTAAACCACTGATCATAGAGAAAAAATTCCAGCATTCCTTTTTTTTTTTTTGCTAATGTCCTCAGGAGTCCAGTACATGTTACAGAAACTATGGCAATTTGAAAAGTTGAATATTGATTTTTATTAATGCACTTTACTACATTTTACCTTTTCATTGACCTATTGTTTCTAGGTATGCAGTGTGTGCATGTGAAGTGTATATTGTGACATAACTGACACATGCTGTACCTATGATTTATTCCCTCATCTGTATTAAATTGCTAGACCAACTTCCTTTGCCTGACCTGGTTTGTTCTGAACACTTCTGGAGCTAGTCACACCTGAGAAGTATCGATTAGTCACACCTGAGAGAATTCATTAGTGCTTACCCAACCAAACAGCCATTAACACATGCCACAGGTTCCCATTCCTATACAAGCACCATATAGGACCCATTATGAAGCAATGCATGGCCCTGAGGCAAGCACATACACCCAAAAACACACATTAAAACCGTTGGATTTGAAAGGCTATTAAGTTAACAGATTTAATATGTAATATTGCATGGTGCTATATAGTGATGATGAGCTGCTTATTGAATAAATAAAGAAGAAGCTCACAGGACAAGACTCGTTCATCCCAATTTCTACAACTTATGGGTTTTAGATGTTATGTGTCTTATTATACAAATCATTAAATGATGTAATGAAACACCCACTGAATAAATACCACAGATAATTAAGTAGACGATCATGGTTCTTAAGCATTTTCAAACAAATTTCTCCCAACTGCCGGTTCTTAACCACGGGTTCTCACTGATTACAAGGCTGTATTTTGGAAGAGCAAATACTAACATTTGCTTTCTAAGAGAGAGATGCTAAATTACGTATACATGAACCGACAGATGCCGGTAATTGGCTAGTGTAAAGAAAAGAAGGTTTTCCTTTCTACACATAGAGCAGCCAGTTGTGCTCACTTGGGCTCCTGGCCAAAGCGTTGGCATTTTAAGTAAAGTGCACACACAAGCACACAAAAATGGGAAAATTCTTTGACCTCTGCAGAGTACAGAATACAGTACATAATATAAAAAATGCCTGGATATTTGGAAATATTTATGTTACCACACACACACACACACACACACACACACACACACACACACACACACACACACACACACACACACATTCATACAACGTTACATGCCAGGGATATGAAAGTTATATATATATTATACAAAACCTACTTATAAAGCAATTCAAGCAGTAGACTGTGAGATAGCAGAGATATGGCTCACAGCAATGCTGGTAATTGTCTCAGAGTTATAGTTACAGTAAGGTCTGGTTATGGCACATTGTGGTCCTGATTTGGCCTGAACAACAATATTGCAACAGTTTATAGTTAATGACTCGCACATGCGTGGGTGAAAAGCAGCAGCTTGACAGCTTTGGGATGGAAACAGGATATCCCAGAACTGGAATAGAAACATTTAAAGACATTTCATGGCTATGTTTTTATTCATTTATTTATTTAAGTTTAATTGAACTAGGTTAGGCAGTATGAGCTCCCCGTTTGGCAAAGTGCAATTGCAAATTCAGTGTTTATTTGCTTCAAAACTTGAAAAAAAAATCCAAATATAGTTTCTTCTCTGTTTTTGTTCTCACTGAGCTATGAAGCCCTGAATCATATGTATTGTAACTTGAAATGTTTATTGATGAGAAGTAATACAGCAACTTTCTGAACTTAGAAGAATCATTCAGTTGAACCCTCCCAGAAGGAAAATCATACTTAACAGTTCCAAACCTACATAAAGGCAGCAAAACTATGTATCAGCCTCATTATACATGCAACATGTCACATAATCACATGGCCCAAGATATTTCACAGAAAACAGAATAACAGAAGCTGCTCAATAGTACTAAGAGACTAAATTAAACAAATTCATACGCTGTAATACACTGCTCAGCTGTATGCAGAGAAATGGAAACCCACTTTTTTTTTGGGCTTAACAGTTTTACCACTGACATCCACAAAATATACAAAGATCATGCAAAGTAAAGCGGCAAGGCAATGAAGTGGATGAGATTAAATGCATGGATTGCAATGCAGAAAAGGGGTTCGCCACATTTGATTAACTTCATATGGAATCGTGTAATGCTGATGAAGTCATACACATTCAATCCTCCAATTCTAAGCTGTAATTTTTCCATTAAAAAAGGGAGTTTTACTCCAGTACACAAGTCATCAATCAACTGGTGCTTGGGCTCACCAGCCAAGCACTTTAAGACCAAAAGCTACACCTAAAAACGTTTTTTTTATTTTTCAGCCCGAGTTTGCTGTCACAGACAAAAATCGCACATCATAAAAGACTTCTATGGTTGTGAGTTGAGGTCGGCCGTCTTAGAATTCATAATAATGTGATGTACTCACTGGTGGCTGATTTAATGTCACCACAAACAAAGAGTGGATTTTCAAAATGTGTCATTTTTTTTAAAAGTAAGATCTGAGTGTGAGCATGTATATGACAATTGTCTAAAAACAAACAATAGAAAGATGGCATAAGAATTTAAAATGTTGACATCTCACAGAAAAAAATACAGTATTTTTACCCAGCTTGAAACTCACTTCATCTTTAAAAATATGTTTTCTCTAGCCATAGCAAACATGCAACTGTTGAATGAAAATGCTATAAACAGACAGAGATCGGCTTGTCAACCTATTTACATTTTCATGCATAAGAGAAGAATCACAAATCCAATATCCTTTGATGAACAGTGAGAGAGCATTCATCTAATACTGTATGAAAGCCTTTTTTTCAGCATGAGTGCAGATGTCACTGATTAATGATGTATTCATAACATCGTAGGTCTACTGTTGAAGGATTGGAATTGCATAATTGGACAAGTAGAACACATTTTCACACAGTCTGCTATACAATGTGGCTCATTGTACAGTGTGACAATAATAACCTTAAATTACTGCTGTAATCACACAGTCAAAAACAAACTGAAAGATCTTTTTGGCTCAATCATGTGCTGGAGTTAATCTCTTGGTTTTGGTGACCATTTCCTGGTAAGACTAATGGCAACCCAAGAACTATTTAACTAAAATCACAAATAATAAATTCTAATTTGCAATGGAATGAATGTGCACAAAAAACATGTTGAAAATTATGTTAATTATAATTAAAGAATAAACAATTTTGTGATTGTCATGTCAAGAAGGGATGAAGGAAGGTTTTTATCACAAATGCAGATTTTGATTCGGAAGAAAAAAGTAAAGTGAAACTTTATAACTGCACATTCAGAATAAGCTGCTAGGGAACTACAGCTAGGGAAACATATGAAGAACTTAACATATGGATAATAAACATCTCCCATGATAACACAAACTTACCTCCATCCACTGAGTCAGACAATAAATATGAAATATAGTCAAGACATCAACAAGGTTACAAATAATCATTTTTACTTAAAATAATAATTCTGTCCTTTAAACTTTCTTCGATCGAAAATCCTTCATTTGTAGCTATTGCACCCCCTTTAAGACTTTTGACACTAAAGAAATTTCACCCCCTCCTTTTGAGGTCCCGCCGTAGGACTTAGTTATGTCTGTCTGTTTGATCTGCTCTCTCCTCTCCCGTGTGTTTGTCTCTGATTACAGGCTCCGCCCTGATTAGCTCATCTGCTCTTCATCGCCATCTGAGGATAAAAAGGGGCCGATTACCTTGTCCCGTTTGCCAGATCGTGTTGAGAGAGAGCTTGGGCCGTCATTGAATGAGCACTGCGTATTCACGAAGAGAGCTTGGGCCGTCTTTGAGAATACTGCTTCTCGCACCCGCGCCATGATCCAGCCGTTATCCGTGTTCTAATAAAGTATTCCTGCACTTTAACCTGATCTTATCATCTCTGTCCTGCATTTGGGTCTATATGTTCTTGGTACCATCGTAACATTACGATCTGGCCAGACATGAACCCAGCGGACAGAGATCCGATCAGCCAAGTGCTTGTGTCACAGGAGCTGCAGATCAAAGCCCATGAGACCCAGTTATCTACGTTAGCCACGGGAGTGCAGGAGCTCGCGGACTGCCAGGACCGGTTTCAGCAGAATGTGAGCATGCAGGTGAGTCTGCTGAGTGCGCAGCTGAGCCAGTTAACTGCGAGTCTGGAGCGGCTGCTTTCACCCCCCACCAGCTGCCACCTTGCCTCCAGTAACCCCCCTGCCTCGTCCCTTTCACCTCGCCCCGTCCGAGAAATTTTCGGGAGAATCTGGGAGGTGCCGTTCCTTCCTAGTTCAGTGCGAGCTGCACTTCCAGAATGATCCAGCCGCCTTCACCACCGAACAGGCTCAGGTGGTCATGATCTCCCACCTGTCAGGAAGAGCGGCGGCATGGGCTACAGCGGAATGGGCTCGAGGCGCAACGGTATGTCAAGGTTGCCAGGTATTCAAGGAAACACTCACGCGCCTGTTCGACCGTCGTCAGCGGGCTCGGCGAGGAGATCCAGGACCACCTCGTCCCTCATGAAACTCCAGCCGAGTTTGAGGACCTAGTGGACCTGGCGATCCGGATCGATAACCGGCTTCAGGAAAGGGAGTCGGCTTGGCGCGAGCCACTAGGGGGACCTTTGCGCGTCGAGAGTTTCGCCCTGGTTCACCGGTGTTTTTGCCACCCAGCGCGGACCTAGCGTCCCCTCCCGTCCTGGAGGAGCCCATGCAGTTGGGACGGGCCAAGTTAAGCCCGGAGGAGCACCAGTGTCGTCAGAGGATGGGAGCATGCTATTACTGTGGACAGGCCGGCCATGGAGCAGATTCTTGTCCTGCCAAGAGACCCGGTTCACTGGGCTTAAGGAGTGCAGGGGTAAGCAGAGACAAATGCATACATTTTTCTCCTTGTACTTTGATTGCTGTATCTCTGCTAATCAAGGGCAAAGCTATTTCCATCCCGGCTTTCATTGATTCGGAAGCTGATGAGAACCTGATGGACTATTCTCTAGCCAGGAGGTTCGGCATCAAGGAGAGGCCACTTGCCCAACCAGTCACCGCCCGTGCACTAAATAACCAGTTGCTAAGCCAGGTTACCCACAGGACAGAGACCCTCCTCATGTATATTGGCGGGATCACACCGAGTCCATTGTTTCCATCTCCTATATTGCTGTCTCGCCGATACAAGTCAAGCTCTCCTTCCAATCATGTGGGGGTAGCATTAAAGGAGGGTAAACCATGTAAGTCCACAGTAAGTAAGAAAAGACGCAAGAAGAAGAGGGTGGTAAGAGATAGCAGCTCTGAATCTGTTGTGGAATCAGATCAGGAATCACAGATGAAGATAAAGACTGGGAAGAAGATTAGACGAAAGAAAGAAAAGCCACAGAAAGATTCCCCACGTCCATGCTCACCGAGTTCTTCAAAATCGGAGTCTGAGTCAGAATCTGAATTTGAGGATAGGAAGGCCGTTCAGGACGTCCTAGGGCATTCCCTCAGAAAGGGGACTTTCAGTTCCATGAAGAGGCTTAAAGAGGTCCCTCGTGCTAGTATCGATGACGAGGGACATACTAGCAGGCGGAAACAGAAGAACATATCTTCTGTACCATACAGTCAAGCGGAAAATGGAATGGGCTACTCCCAGCTGACTGCTTTTTCTCTAAATTGTTCTGTTGAAGGAGGAAAGTAGCTCTAATCATGTCTTTCACAGGGCATGGTATTGAAAAATGGAGTTATATCGTCCACATTACCAGTACAAAAGCACCCCCCCTTATATCCCTCACAACATTTGAGGGCCTAATGGTTAGAAAAGCGGCTTTGGGATGGGAGGGTTGCTAGTTCAATTTCTGAACCAGCAGGAAAAACACTTACACCTTCCCTTCCTCCACCTTATGGCTGAAGTGCATTTGAACAAGGTACCTAACCTCTCCGAGCAGTTGTGTGTGGCAGCCCACTGCTTCAAGTGTGTGTGCTCACTTTGGATGGGTTAAAGCAGAGGCTATATATTTGCCTTGTGGGATTAATACAGTATATCAAAATCAAAAATGAAATAAATAAATGTTTGACAGATGATGTCAAGCATCTTTTCCTTTATTATGGACCTTACACATGTTCATCTTTGTGACCAAAACATGATCTTACTTTTACAGTTTCAAATAGGCTTCTCTTTTTGTTCCTTCTTCACTGTCGAAGTGAAGTGGTACTTTTTAATGAAGATGTCAATTGAGGACCAGTTAGGCATCTGCTTTTCAAATTAGAGATTCTGGCGTACTTGTCCTGTTGCTCACTTGTGTCAGGGTTATCAATAAGGTTTGGACCCAAGGGCAGACTCCGTTCAGTAGTTTTATTAGAAACAATGTCTGATAAAACAAAACAAAACAAAAAACAAACAAAAAAAAAAAAAAACACACACACACACACACAAAACAAGGTCCAAAAGGGCATCAAAAATGTCTCAATACACACACAGGAAGTCAAAGCACCAAAGATAATCCAAAGAGGCTCAGGTAAAAATCCAAAAAAGTCTCTTCAAACACAGAAAGTCAAAAACACAGGAGATTATCCAAACAGGCAAATAATCCAGGGAAGAACAGGCACTAGACAAACTACAAGTGGTCAGCAGTCTAATCACATCAAACTCCAAACACAATCTGACAAGGAGGCACAACCAGGGCAGGGTATAAGTAGGGTAACGATTGGGCTTAACTGGAAACAGGTGGGAGACAATTTGGGCAGGAAACAGACAAAGACAAGAAGTAGGGGTGGAGCAAAAGGCACATGGCAACCAAAACAAAAATAGATAACAGAAAAGGCCAGCAGGGGGATACAGGTAAATAGAGTAATGCTGTGTCAGGTACTGACACATTTGTGCAGTAGGGCCTCAGACTTCTCTTTCTCTCCTGGTTAGACCCGGTTTGTGCTGTTCTGTGAATGGACTAATATACACTGCTTTATGATATCTTTGGTTTCTTGGCAGTTTCTTCTATGGAAAAGCCTTTATTTCTCAGCACAAATATTGACAAATTTCAGGAGAAAGTTCTATTTTCTGGTCATGGATATTCAACTAACCTAAAGAAGGATCAACAGTTTTTATTTGTGTTGACATAATTGCAAAATGTTTTTTAACAGTCAATTAAGTTTTTATCATCCAGCCGTGCCCACCTATAATAGTCATGTACAACATTGAGCGTGTTCAGTCTGATCCGTTTAATTTTTTGTATATATATATATATATATATATATATATATATATATATATATATATATATATATATATATATATATATATA
>JAOUQZ010000010.1:8607651-8635222 GCA_028564935.1 Neosilurus hyrtlii | reverse complement strand
GAGAGGGAGAGAGAGAGAGAGAGAGAGAGAGAGAGAGAGAGAGAGAGAGAGAGAGGAACCAAGATGAATAGATAATGATTTAAAACAAGCCCATCACAGTAGCAATAAATCCCTGGATCCAAGCTGAATCAATAATTCAGTTCAAACCAAGCCAATTCATTTCACTATGCAAGTGCTATTGATTAAAAATAAAACAACTGAAATAGTCAATGATTCATAGTATGAGTAAATTAAATGAAAGCTGATGTCTGACTTGGAAGGAAAACGGTTTGGTAATTTGTAGTATGAGGAGGGAGACCGCACATCCATCCATCCATCAGTGGAAGGAGTTATACAGTAATGCAAATAAAATTTAGAAAGTGTAGTTAGTTAGAAAGGGGCATCCACACAGGTAGTGACAAGCAAGCAAGCAGTTATCGAAATGAGCAAAGGGAGGTGAAATTTTCTCAAGCGACACAAAGTTAAACTGAACTTTCATGCAACGTGATTCAACCAATTACCAATCAGAGCTTAAAAGATAGTGTTTATTGACAGACGCCAAACACTGAGTTCCCCAAAACATTTTCCGTATGGAAACCATGAACACGAGTTTAACTATTTTGCCCAAAAGGAAGAGCATGGAAGAGATTATTACTGTGTCTAAATATCCTGTACGACTGCACACAGAAAAGGATAAGTGGGAATGTGATCCTTGGGTCCACATTCCCAAAAAGGTTTGGCATTTCCTTTGAGTATATATTTATATACATGTAACTGTTCCTGATTCATGATTCAAGTTACCAGCAAGAACTGACGACACTTCAGTGGTGAAGCAATTTACTTCCCTCACAAGGTGATTTTGCATGGAGCGATTTGCATATCACTGGTCCTTTCCAGTTTGGACTCTTAAGCTTAAGGCTGAAAAAAACATCTCTTTGATTTATTGTTTTAAAGATGATCAAGTCTCAAAATAATTAACCCAGAATGCTATTTCTTGTTACAGTTTTTACAATGTAAAGTTACATTTAAGTATTTTACAATATTATACAAGTATTTTGCAATATTTTGATACTCAGATAGTCAGCCTACAAAAGGAGCTGAAGCAAGAACAATTTTGTAATCTGAGTCATGTTGTAAAAAGTACAGTGGTTCAGTAAAAAGCCTCTATTTTTATTAGATATAATAACCCAGTACACATATGTAAGTATATTATTCAGCAATCCAACTTTTATTCCCCCAAAACACAGAGGGATTGACAAAACAAAAATATAATCCAGTTTCTGTATCTGTGTCAAACTTAAAGACATACCGTGCAACACAAAAACAGTTATTTACACTGTAATAACAGTACCCTATAACACATGCTATGATATCCAACTCTCCCATAATGCCAATAACATTCTTCCCTATGGCATCATTCCATAATGCCACTCAGAAATGTAATTATGTAATCATCTGCTTGACTGGCTTTGGCATTTAGGCTTGAGTCTCTTGAAACC
This sequence comes from Neosilurus hyrtlii, assembly GCA_028564935.1. Lineage (NCBI taxonomy): Eukaryota > Metazoa > Chordata > Actinopteri > Siluriformes > Plotosidae > Neosilurus > Neosilurus hyrtlii. The sequence goes on along the minus strand of JAOUQZ010000010.1, from coordinate 8,633,744 downwards.
CTTGAGAGTAAAAGGTTGGAGGAATGGTCCATTTACCCCTAGTGCCGTGGAGGCACAGCAGGATCATGGTGAGACTAGCCAGCCTTTAGAATACTGTGGACTGAACTGGTCTCTGAGAAAACACACAACACTCTTCTTTCTCATCATTTCTGTACTTCCATACTGCTGTCTCTTTCTCATTCCCCAAGAAGAAATGGTGTGTGACTGCTGTTTTTAAGGGTGTTCTTTACAGACTGGTCTCTTTTCCCTCATTCACCTCCTTCGGTGTCACTGGTTGTGCTTGGATACAGTTCGGAACGACTGCTGTGTAAATGGCATTTCTTAACAGGTCAAGCATCATGATATTTATTATGCACCAGGGTTGTATTATTGGCATGAGAATGTAAAAGCAGTTTACCTGATCAAGTATGAAGTAATGCTTCAATACATTTAAAAGATAATATTCTTCATGTTTTTCCTGTGTTTTATCCTACAACACTTCAGCCATGTAAATAGATTTCAGATATTCCCAGTAACATGCTAAATCTTTCAGCATGGACCGCTGAATGCAACAGTTTTAAAAAGCACCAAAAACCATATTTTATTTCCTGAACCCCAGCCTGATTATTCAACATTTTACCACATTATTATTGCCAATTTTCCTTGCGCCATAATTCCATTCAGCCATACTCACTTTCCACATGCCATGGACGATTTGTTCCATAACAATCCTCCATACGGAGTCACACTGAAACAGCCTGCAGTCTCCCATTCATTACTACAGATTTACCTTATGTACTATATGTTGAACGAATGGTTGATATGTTCCATACCTACCGCAAGACGCCCAACCAGCTTCATCATGTTCACAGAAATTCAAACCACATCTATATGTCTAGATTTTAGTCTGTTTAAATCAAATTAATTTCTATATTTCCCTTACTGCAATACGCAAGTGTTGTGCACTTAAAAAATACACTTCAGCAAACTAAAGATTTCTAAATATATTTCTTGGTGTGTGTGTGTGTGTGTGTGTGTGTGTGTGTGTGTTTAACAAAAACTCCTAGTCATAACAACACAATATGCTGTACTTTTCCATACAGTACTTTCCCATTCACTATTCATTCTAAAGTCTCTAAAATATAGTCAGAACCATAAATATTTGTACATTGAAAAATCTCTTAACAGTCTACCACACCAAACAGCAGATGATATTATGCAGACCTTCAGCTTCACCGAAACAGTACTTGCACTTACAGCACTTTCTTTATCTGATCTTCCCCTATTTAAACGACCAAAAGCAATAAGACTTTTCCTTAGCTATTATATAACTGTGTGTCATTCTTTCATTATTTCAGGTAATGGAATAATTACCAGATAAGTAGATCAATTCTCAGTTAATTTGAAGTCCAAGACATTTGTTGCTGTGACTCTAAAAATGAAGTAACTGCCAGTGAAGCAAGTCACCACTGACCATAAAAAACAAAACAAATCCATCAGAATTATAGCAAAAACATTAAGTGTGGTCACATCAAGTATTTGGGATACATGGTCAGAATGAAATTGGTAAAAGCAGGAACACCAAAACCATTGGTATGCGACAAAAACAAGAAGACTACTTTAGAGTTTGCTAAGGACACGAGACAAAGATCAACTTGTACCAGAATAAATAAAAAAGAAGAATATGGAGAAGGAAAGAAACTATTTCTGATAGGAAGTGTTGTACCACCTTATCCTATGATATGAGCATGTATGACTGCTTATGGAACTGGTTCCCTGGTGTTTACTGTATCAGTTCAGACCAGATAGACAAAGATCCAAAAGACACCTTGTAGAAGAGATAAGATAAAGAAGTGGAATGTACTGCAATGGCCAATGCTAATTCCCTGACCTGGAGCCAATTGAGAATGTATTTCCCTTAGTGCAGTAAAAACTGAAGGTAAAATGCCCCCAAAACTTATAGTAATAGATGCAGTAACAATTTGGAAGAAAATCATTAAAGAAACTCAGCATCTAGTGATGTCTATAGATTTCAGAATTCAGGCAACCTTTCACTGCAAACAATTTGCAACCAAGTAATAAAATTGACATTTACAGCATTTGGCAGAAGCCCTTATTCAAAGCAATTTACATTGATCTTTTATTTTATATACAACTGAGGGTTAAGGGCCTTGCTTAGCCTTAACCACTGAGCACCACTGCCTACGTTTGTGACTTTTCTATGATGTGGTATGGTTAACACATCCTCTTCACAGCAAGCAGGTCCTGAGTTCGAGTCCCTGGCTATGCAAGGGTATTTCTGTGTGGAGTTTGCATGTTCTCCTTGTGCTTGTGTGGCTTTCCTCTGGGAACTCTGGTTTCCTCACACAGTCCAAAGGAATGCACACTGGGCTATCCAGACGGTTTAAATTGCCCATAGAAGTGAGTGTGAGGGTGACCGGTTTTGTGTATTCGCCCTGCGATGGATTGGTGAGCTGTTCACCTGCTATCCCGCCTTCACCAAGAGTTAGCTGAGATAAGCTCCAGCCTCCCTGCAACCCTAGTAGGACTAAGCAGTTTGGCAGGATTACTTTGTCCAAATATTTATGGAACTGACTGTGTCTCATTTCCTCAGGGCTTCATATCCCAGTACATTTGCAAATGCCTTAATATTTACCAATTGCTGCCTAGAGGTGCTTGTTTGTGACACACATTAGCTTCTGTAATTTAAATGCTAATATTTCCTCCACAGGTCTGCTTATCAAATGAGTGCAATAAAATGAAATACAAAGATTACCTCATCCGCTCATGGGGTCAGCCTAGCATGAATGGCTACAGGCCCTAACTGCTCCAGCTGTCGTCCGAATCACTCAAAGAGAAAAAACAGAGAGGGGAGAGAATGGGAAACGAGAGAGAGAAGGAGAGAGAAAAGAACGGCAACCTTGCCAAATATATGGTGGCTTTTACTGCAGTTGGCTTGTACTCTTACTTACTCAAACTCTCTTTACTTTTTACACACGCAGTATATCAGTCAGCAAACACAGACAGCACATTGCAATAAGGTTATAGCCAAGAAAGTCATGGCCTTGCCATAAGGGCCATGCAAGGGTCAGAATACTCGCCACTGTCTTTCTGACCCTTCCTGAAATAGGAATTCTGTATATATGGATAAAGCCCACACACATGCACATAAGCAACAGCCAAACATGTGGCTCTTTCATTGATGAGCTTGCATCATTTAATTTCATTTGTTTGAGGGAGTTCCATATATGATGCATTACAATCAACACTTGCTATGGATTTGATTTAGACCGTGAGCATTCTTGCCAGAGACTGAGATTCATACACATCAGGTTTGGAGAGCTGATGAACGAGACAAAACTAATACGCCACAGCCATATGTTGCAGCAGTTCTCGTGGCCTGGCTGGGTGCTCTCTGCACATAATGTGGGCTGATGTCATGTAACATGAATACATAAAACACACAGCCATGAACATCTCCAAACTGATGATCTTTGAATAGAAGCTTAAAAGCCAACATCGCTGGATCATTACAAAGATTTCAAAACACTGGCTCTTTTTCCACTGAGCTTGGCTGTTATTCCGAGCATTGTGGATGGTGTGAGCTGTGACCTCTACCAAAGTTATGGCACATTTGTGCATATTAGCACCGTCACACCTTTCAACCCTGTCAATAACCCATGTGACAAGACCTCTGTGGCCCTATACAAGCTCTTGAACATGCAACACACGTACAGTTTATCAAAACATTCTGAAGCCCATTGTGACCTCATACATGCTGCTTGCTGGACTCTGAAAAGGCCAAAGCTGTCCTTGTGAACAATAGCTTTGTGTGTGCCTCATCAGTCTAGATGTAGATTTGCAGTAGGCTCATGCTAGAGGTATGACAGAAAAGTGATTGACCCAAATGGCAATTCGCAGCTTTCGCTTTTCATTCTCAAAATGTTCTCAAATTTGTCTCACAAAATTCGTGACATTTTGATAGCCTGATTCATGAACTCATCTCAAGAAAATTCGAACATGTTTGAAATTCTGCAAAAATGAGAGTAGTTTCAAACTCTTCTTAAACAATCTGCATATGTTGTGAGAAGGTCGCAAAGTTGTTGTTTTTCTCGCAAATTATTTGTTTTTCGTTTGCAAGGAGACTTCCAGGCAGAAACTTCAAGACTAGCTAGCACTACACTGTATTCTGTGTACTTTGTCATCATTCGCATTTTATTCACGCTAATAACATGCGAATAAAAAGTGAATTGTTTGAGAACAAAAAGCAAACAAAATGTGACTGATTTACAACAGATTTCACAAACAAAAAAATTGCAAAAACAATTGCTAAAAAATTATAATAATTCACGTCAGTTGCTTTTCAATCACAACTCTAGTGTGATTACCCCTAAACATTCTCTTTATGATGCCTGTAATATGCTAAGCACATCACACTTTACAAATTATAAATGCTACAAATATAAATGATTTCGCTAGCCCACTAGGAACTAAAAGTCTGCCACTTAGTTCCCTGTACTCCTCAGACCCTTGTTCCAAAAACCTGACCAACAAAGATAAAGTATAATAGTGAAAAAGTAAGCTAGTTCAATGTATTAATTCTCGTACAAACTAAAGAAAACGTTCCATTCATAGCATAAAGGTCCTGGGTTCAAGCCAAATATCTGTGGGTTTCCTGTTGGTTTTCTCCCGAGTCCTAAGGCATGCAAATTAGGTGAATTGGAACACATCTGGGGGCTTCATGGGGCTTGTAACCCTCTCAGGTAAAAACATACATTGCAACAGTAATCATGAAACGTGCCGAGTGCATCATGGATGTGAAGTGGAAAACGAGTGATGGCGGGGGGGGGGGGGGGGGGGCGGGGGGGGGGGGGGGGGGGGGGGGGGGGTGGGGGCGAGGATATGATGATATGATATCTATCATTCTAACAGAGTTTCTAATATGGAACGTTCCTGACATAGCAAGTCTGTTCTGGTTACGCCATCAAGGAGCATCACATAGCTGAAGCCTAAACGTAGCTGCCTACTACATAAACCTTTTGCTTTTTTAACATAAATAAGAAGAATATTTCTTCTGGCTAATAAACTGACTGCAAGAAAATTACAATTAATGAAATCCACTTCTACTGGATAATCATTGTACTGATTTGTCGACCCCTGGGTTTCAGTGACTTGTATGGCCAAGATTAGAAAACTGTGATCTCAGCTACTAATGTAGATTAGTTTATCCCCCACCTGGAAAATAAAGATGAATGCAGTCTGGCTCATGGTGCTGATGGAAGGAGCAGATACACGGCCTGATAATCCCAGGTGGGGGAATAGAATGAAAAGGAAAGACTGAGAGCTGATGGGACATACAGACACAGATACGGAAGCTTCTCTGATAGTTAATAAATGTTTAGAAGATTTTTTTTGAGAATATATGTTTGTGAATACTAACAATATAAATATGATTAACTGTTAGGCTTGTTTTTATTGAAGATTTGAAATCACGTTTAGTGAGATATCTTAAATGTTTAGAAAAATAATTCTAAAAGACGAGTAAATGACATTTATTTAGTTTGCCTTACCTGGACACAATGATATTTTATGCTAGAAAGTTAACTTCAGCGTGTAGATGTGAGGTCTCTGAAACTCCTGTCATCACTTCTAATGTCAGCTGTTCTCAGTCAGAATAACAACAAACACACTACAGTAAAAATGAGTTTTATAGACTTGGCAAAAACTAAAGCTGTATTTTTTTTAAGTTAAGCAGCAGTTGAAAATCCAAGCGATAAAAATCACCAGTATCCAACTTAGTGGTTGTCAGTGAGAGAGTCTCTGCTTTATCCTAGATACATAAACAATGAAGCTTTAAGGTCTAAATGCTTTTAACAGCCACGCTGCTGCACCACCAGGCCTGTGAGAGTTTTTCCTATGCACTAAACTGTTTTTGCGACTTTGTACTACTGAACACTGCTTGCCAATCTCAAAATGACAATTTTGTTGTTGTTAACTTCACTCCAAAGTGAGTCTTAATTTTATAAAAAGGCCGCAGGAAAAACAGTATCTCCAATAGTCTGTGAGGCAGCAGCACAGAATGTCAACAACAGCAGATGGATAAAGAATATCAGAAATCAGAGCACAGTTGTGGGTACTGCACATGTTCCCTGAGTGAGCAGAAACCCAATCCTCCTCACCCACAGCAACCTCCACACTGATGTAATATTAAGCATTGACAGCAAAACAGTTTTTCTGTCAACAGAAAAACTTTTGACAGCAAAACAGCCATTTTTAACTCATTCACTTGTTTGCTAAACCACTTAATCCTATTGGGGTCACATTTGGTGCCTATGTCAGCTGTTACTGGGCGAAGGCAGGGTACACCCTGAACAACTCAGCAGACCACTACAGGGCAACATACACACTAACATTTACACTCACACTTAGGGGCAATTTTCTAACAGCCAATTAGCCTAATTTATGTCTTTGGAACATAAGAACCCCGCAAGCACAGGGAGAACATGCAAACTCAACACAGAAATGCCCATGACTCGAACTGTAAGTCAGACATGCAACCAGTACACCACCGTGCCGCCGGTTTCAATTTAACAAATATTAATTTTGTTTACCGCTTTCAATAAACACACTCATTGTAACTAAGCCAAAGGTGAAAAGAAGTACTCAATGTGAAGCTGAAGTATACCGTTGAGAAAGACCCACCCAATTTATTGAGAGGAATTAAGAAGGATGGTATGGTGTGCATGTGTATCTTTGATTACATCTTTGTTTACAAGTGTGCTTGTGTTTATACGAACTTTTATGAGGATGGCACTCAACTGCTAAAAACAGGAATGGTATGTCTGAAACCACTCCCAAGTTTCTATATAGTGCATGCTTTTGGAGTGGAGAATCGCATACAGAAATCTAACAATGCACTTCCATATATTAGTGTCTCAAAATCTGCCTTATAGGGTAAGTAATATTGCATAATGCACTTTGGCTTTTGCCCGCTTTACTTCATTGTCCATTGAAATCTAGGAGCATTAGTGCTGAGAATCCATCCATGGTGTTTCACTGAGGGGGCAGAGGTGGCTCTAGGTCAAGGAACAGGTGGATCAGTCCAAAGGCACACTGCTCACTTTTCATGCACTCCACGATACCCACCGGCACTTCAATTCAACTTTGGCGGCGCTGGCCAAATATAGATTGCATGCAGACTCTCCACAGTCCTCTGCTTCTTCGAAGGCTAATACCTCATCGTATTTGACCAAGCAGGAAATGTGACGTTCTTGCACTCTATCACGAAACCCTCTTTGTGTGGAACATTCCTGCCTCAATCCCACCCTGACACTACCCTTTCATGATCACCTGCACCTGTTCCTAGTTAATGGTCTCATTACTCAGTCTACATATACTCCTTTGTTTGTCTGAAGTCCTTATGACTTTTTACATGTGTTTCCACTGTGAGAAGTCTTTTCTTATGCTCCTCCAGCTTATGTCTTTAGTGTTCTTATGCCCTGTGCTGTGCCTGCTTTATGAATTTGCTTATGCTCATGTCTGTGTTTGACCCACCTGTCTGTTCTGACCTTAATTTTTTGGAAGAACCTAAAAAAATATTTCATGCTGTCTGCCAACCTTGGCCTTCTTTAATTTGTGTACTCTATTTGACTTGTTGATTTTCTCTCTATTTCTCTCCCGATCCTGTCTTTTCCTTTGCTGACTACAAAAAAGCCAATTACCCATATGAGATCATAGTGTGTCCTTGATCCAAGTTAAAGCGAGGCTGGATTCCTACTGATCCATTTCATTAGACAGTGAAAGTGAAGAAATCAAGTTGTTCCCCTTGCTTGACCCAGGATCACAGTAGCCAATATTATACTTGTTTTATGTCTCCCAGAGTAGCCTCTGTTTAAGGAGCTTCAGCACAACATCTCAGGACCTAATTGGCTTAGAGGTAGGATTATTTGGCTTGAATGGTCTTATGAGTTTTCTACAGACCATGACTGTAGATCTAAAGGACATACATTTCACTTGTGCAGTGTGCAGTTTTGCATGTTCGGCCCGTACATGAGAGGGTTTCCTCCAGGTGAACCGGTTTCCTCCTATGATACTTCAAAGTCATGCACATTAGGCTAATTGAACATTCTTAATTGCCCCCAGGTGTGAATGTGAGTGTGAACAGTTGTGTGTCTGCGTTGGCCCTGTATTGGTCTGATGAGCTGTTCAGGGTGTACCCCGCCATTACCCAGAGTTGGCTGGGGTGGGCTCCATCCATCGTGACCCTAATAAAGGATAAAGCAGTTCAGAAATGAAAAAGTCAGCAGCAGGCTAGTCAAGCACACTATGTAGCTCATGTAGAATGTGGCCTGGCTTTTTCCTGCTGAAGTAAGCATGGACACCCATTGGGGATTTTTTTTTTTTGTTGTTTTTTTTTTTTTTTTTTTTTTTTAAACCCAACGCTGATTTTTACTGCTGCAAAACTTTGTCCTGGACTCGTTTGGAGAGCTCACTGGTGTTCATTGTGTTGCTTTCTTGGTTATTCCCCTTGATTAGTGGTGTTGCAGACTCTGGACCTTTTAGAACAGGTCTATATAAGATACAATCAGATTGTGAACTAATCATTTTGTGAAATTCCTAGTCATTTCACGAAATTCCTAAAACATGTAGTCAGTCGTTACACGAAATGACTTAAAGTTTTAGGAATTTTGTGAAATGACTGGTTTCACAATCTGATTGCAACATGTATACTGAGATCAAGTGACACTTAGATAGCACACAGGTAGACCCTATTTAACTAATTATGTGACTTCTGAGGGCAATTGGTAGCACTAGACCTTATTTATGGGCTTCATAGCAAAGGGTGTGAATACATATTTATGAACCTTTCGTTTGTGTTTTTGTTTGTTTGTTTGTTTTTCCTTCACCAATATAGATTATTTTGGGTAGATCCATTACACACACAAATATACCACTCTGGCCAGAGCACATGGTTCCACTGCATATCAGTCCATCTTAGATGAGCTCAGGCCAAGAGAGCTCTACAGCATTTCTGCACCGAGGAGTCACCAAGCCAATTGGAAACATCCAATTTCTGTACCTTAAAAAGCTTGAGGGTTGCTTTTGCTGTATGCTTTGGGTCATTACCTATTTTTACCTAAGTGTTTTTCTAATAGTTTTGCAATATTGTAATATTATTAAAATAAAAATTGTTGATGTGGCCACTGCTAAAGTTTGTAATATCTGTCTGATAAATGTTTTCATTTTTTCAGAATGATAAAGGCCGCCTTTACTTGCATTGACATGTCTTTGGAAATCATATCAAGAGTTCCCATAAACCGATACCAAATGCAAATTCAACACTTGGAATTGATTTACATTTACATTTTACATTTAAAGCATTTGGCAGATGATTTCAGTCATATTAAATCCAGTATGTGCCAGGTAATAATGAAGAAGCAGGTCATGTCTTGCCATAAAATTGCTTGTCAATCAATTGTCCAATTATTTTTGAGCCTCTAAAAATGGGTGGAATGTGTAAAATAAATAGCTGTAATTGCTAAAAGGCAAATGCACAAATGTTAAATTAACCCCTTAAATTAAAGCTGAATGTCTCCACTTTAGTTAGATCTTGACTGCTTTATTTAAAATATCTTGTGCTGGAGCACAAAGGCAAAATATTTTCCAAATATTTAAAAACCTAACTGATTAAATGACTAAACGCCCCGAGCCCATGTGGCTATATTTGTCACATTAGCCTTAGGTTTCTGAGACTCGAGAGTCACACACATCCAACACATCCACATCTGCCCTGCACACAGTGAGATGTGTTTGAAATTCCAGAATCTTTTCAGTAAATTATCTACTGCAGTTAAGAAATGTTCCTGAAATTTGAGGAATTTGAACTGACTAACAATTCTCTCACAAATTCTGGTACAAACGAGCCCTTATATACCCAATAATGATACCTCACCTGCTACCAATTACTTTAGGACTGCAACTTAAATATTCTTTGAACATTTTATTTTTGTTTCATAAATGTGCCTACGTTTGAATGTGTTGCAGACATCTGTCACTTAATAAAAGGCTTACTTTAAATGTATAGATTACAAATGTTAGTTTTTATCATAATTCATCAAACCTTCCACACAGGCAGGTAGGTTGTTTTTTAAGCATGTCAGAGATGATTAAGCTAATAAAAGCTGCATTCATGAATAAACAGTTTTGTCTAAGTGGAGAAAGAAGGAGGTGATTGTGGGAGTTGGAGAAAAAATAGTGAGAATGATTACTGGCAATGAAGTGTGTGTGTGTGTGTGTGTGTGTGTGTGTGTGTGTGTGAGAGAGAGAGAGAGAGCACACACTTAAAAACAAATCAAGCATTTTACACATGCTACATATACATGTGTTTTGAAATAAGACCAGAGGAGACAGGTTTAAGAACCTTGACAACACTGGATGGGGTTAAAAGGATTTTCAAAATCTCTCCTACCTGGGTGTTTCTTCCTTCAGACAGTCCCAGGCAATGACACAGAAACTGGAAATGAGACAAACACAAAAGTTTTATCCTACAGTGCTCTTACAAATGCATCTATACATAACACATGTGGAACACTGCAACCCTACCAATATTTCACAATTTACAGCCCATGTCCTTTCTACTTGTTGCTCTGTGTATGTATTGCCCTGCACTTTTCTCATATCATTATCTACACTTTATGTATGTACTAGTCTTACACACTGCTGAAGAAACATGCTGAAGAAACATTTCATTCCAATGTATACAAGCTGTATACAGGCAGGACAATAAAATCCACCATAATAGTTTGTTGCAGGTTCATAAATACCACTGCGATTTACTTGACTGGAGCTTCGTTTTTTTATATATATACTAGTGTAATATGAGAAATAAGTGTATGTAAATGCAAATATAGGAAAAACTCAGTTATTGCTAATTTCAATATGACAGCAAATTTCACTTTTCACTTTTATTTCACTAACTGGTACAAATTTGCTTTCAGTTGTATGTTAATTAAGAAGGTCTAACCAGTGGTCCTCATAAAATTAAAAATAGCCGTTCTATAGAACATTGTGACCCCTAAGCCTGGACACCTCAAGCACACAGAGGACAAAATCCATCCCCAATACCAACAGTTTCGGACAACCGACATTTTATTAGCCACCTTACGCACAGATTTAGGTTATAGGCAGTGCCTATAGAAAATTTCAGAAAGCTGGCCTGTACATGGGCTGAGCAATGGCTGGGACAAAAAATTACTGTCACACCGCCAAGGTCCAATGTAACATATGCAAATTAGCTAACCCACGCACAGGTTTAGGTCATAGGGAATGACTATGCAAAACTTCACAAAGCTATCATGCATATGAGCCATGCAATGGCCCAGACAAACTTTATATGGTCAAGGTCACTTTGCCAAGGTAAAAGGTCACATATGCAAATTAGTTACCCCACGCTAGGTCATAGGGAGTACCTATGCAAAATTTCAGACAGCTGGCCCGTGCATGAGCTGAGCAATGGCTTGGATAAAATTATTGTCACACCACCTGCCAGCCCACCCGCCAAGCCAACAGCAATACCCCTCCAGCCATAACTGGCTGAGGGGTAAAGACTCTTTGGGAATGAAGTAGCTGCATTAATAATAATATGGTGGGGGGAAAACTAAAGGCCTTAACACTAGGACCGATCCTAGGGGCGTGTGCTTAAGTGACTATGACACACAGATGTTTTGTCCAAATCTTATTCTGGATATTTCAGCATTGTCATTCATCCATCATGAAAAGTAATAAATGATGAGCAGAGATTAAACATAGAAGTCTTCGTTAGTCTTGAGCTGATGTAGAAGCTATTTTCTCTCTCTTTATTTTGTCAAATAGACCATTGGCTCATCTCTATACATATATGTAACCTGTACTCATTCTTCCACCCATGCATCTTTCTTCAAACCTAAGCATATGCAGCACCAAAACCCTAACATTTATTCATTTTCTGAACTGCTTAATCATAATTAGGGTCACGGGGAGGCTGGCGCCCATCTCAGCCAACTCTGGGCAAAGACAGAGTACACCCTGGACGGCTTACAAGGCCACAGGAGGTCTGAAATATGCTGATAACCCAGTTGGGGGGAAAGCAGTGACAACTTGGTGATAGTGGGGCTTGAACCCCTGAACTTCGGTTCAGTAAGCCATCACCCTTCCACTGGCCCAAAACCTTCACATCTCTCGCTAATATAAAAACTAAATCTTGTAATTATGTAAACACATTATACAAACACATAGATATAGTACAATGTCCAGCACTTGAAACCTATACATGATCCTGACTGCTATCACTAGCCTGGTGTTTTCATGGAACACCTTTTCTGGTATACGGTATACACACACAGAGATATGTCAAGTGCCAGCAGATGTTTTTCCATGTTGAGGAAAAAGATGACACATCAAACAAGCATTTGCATTGATCGAACCACAGTTATACACAGATTACATAAACTCCTACAGCTAATACTCAAAGGAGAACATGTGTTTTAAACAGAAAAGCTTCAGATCAAGCGATACTTTTCAAAATAAACAGGGTTTGGTTTCTTTGGGTTATGTGGCTACATTCTGGACTGTCCATAAACATAAATACACAGTGATATACTAAACACACAAATTATACTTCAGCACGGATTCGATGCACTCACACATAAACCTCCTTTATTATCACAATAACAGGCATGTGCGTACATCTGCTGTCACCACCTTCCTTTACACTAGTCTACAGCCCAACATACACAAAAACATATGCATGCTATTGCCATTTCCCACAGAGGTGTGAGACATCAGCTCGGCTCGGAAGCCCTTCTTCCATAAGTCTTGGCATGAAGGCATGGAACATGTAATTGAATGAGAAACGGCTTCTTGGCGAATCAAGACACTTTTCTGGCTACCCAACAAAAGCATGAGGTTGGTGTGGTTGCTCTCTTTTGTTACTTTCATTTCGGTCTGCTGCGCTTTCATTTGGTTAGACCCTCACTGTTCACTATGCATTAACCCGCTGCCAAGAAATACATAATCTCATGACTTTGTGTTGTTCAATATTGAGCAGAGGAAAAAAGAAATCAGATATAAAGTCATAAAGAGTGGAAAATATTGCATGTCCCAGCCTTGCTGGCTGCTACAGGAGTCTTGCTCCTGCTTGTCAGCTCCTGCCAGAATTAAGCACTGAGCTCGTGGACACAATTTGTTTTTATGGTCCGGACCACAAGAACACAGACTGTCTGTGATCTAGTGTACTCCATTTTGGATTAAACTGTTGGGCTAATGAGAGCTTCAGTTCTTAAAGACAATAATACACAAACACACACACACACACACTTGTATATGTACGTATATAATGAAAATGAGAGTGGGAAGAGAAGTTGTCCAAATTTGTACATGTATATAAAGCATAATGAAAACATATTTGCATATGCAATAGAAAAAGTAAACAAGTGAAGGTATACCCAACTTTCCAGTAAGTCAAGGTTTACCAGAGCTGAGTCAAGCTGAGTCCTATCCTGTGGGAACTTCATGTAGTGCTCCCTTTTAACTGACCAATGCTGTGTTGCCTTAATCCAATAACTACTTATAAAACCCCTAAATTAAACTGCTGAATAATGCTCATGTGTTGTGTTGGTGTTTCTTGCCCAGGCCTGGTGAAGTAAGGTAATCTCAGAGTCAAAAAAAAAAAGTCTGCTGTTGCAAAGAAAAACTACTAAGCAAGGGGAACATAACTAATGTACAATTTGAGGGGGGCGAATTCACTTTGTGAATTGAATGGTACGGTATAACCAAAGTTTGAGTGCCTGGAATTCACATCTTTTAAATGTGAAACATTTTGAACTGCAGGAAATTGAAGATGATGCATGCTGTGGCAAAAGCTGTCACATACAGAAACCTGAAGATGGTTTTACACTAGAGCACGTTGGTTGAGCATATATTATCTGCAGAGTTTTGTGTGCATAAGATTCCACAAAAAAAGACCTGTAAAAGATGAGCACATCCACACACACATCATGCCTGGTTATTTCCACTGTAAATAAAAAGACTTATTTGTAGCAGAGACAAGCACTGGCAAGATGGGTAAAGTTACTGTCCAGGAGGGCTAGGAATCAAGTATATGACAGTAATTTTTAGTGTATCAAAGATGATGAAGGTTCTTTTCTGTGTTTTGAATGTATCCCTTATATCCTGTATAAATCACAGTTTAGTGCTTAATGTTTAGAGCAGCTCAGCACAAGAGCTTCAATAAAAATCCTACTTTTATTCCCTTCCTTTTGTAAAATAAAATTACCCCGAGGCACCTTCAGATACACTCACTCACTTACTCATTTGCCAAACCGTTTAATCCTAAAATTAGGGTCACAGGGAGGCTAGAGCCTATCTCAGCCAACACTGGGCAAAGGCAGGGTACACTCCAAACAGCTCGGCAGACCATCGCAGGGCAACACCCACACAACCATTCACATTCACATCCACACCTAGGGGAAATTTGGAACAGCCAGGACCCTGTTTGAGAATTCTGACCTATGAGCAATTAGTGAACTGTTTTGATGTTAAGTAAACATGTCAGCTTTTTAATCCCCTCCACTGATTACGTTTACCTTCCAATATTACACATTAACAGGGTAACCTAAGACATAAAAAATCTACCTAATCATAACCAGTTATAACAAGTTATTATATCAACAATATGCATGAGATCATGCATAAAAGCTGATAAAGTATATACTTTTTTTGTATACTCTTGCAGGTACAGACCAGCACAAACTGCTTCAATTAGGCATTTTTATACATTATGCACTGAGAAAAGAATCTGAAGTAGTGCTTGATAATTAATTCAACTTCTCCCTTGTTTCTACAAAATACTTCAACATAAATTAAAGAAAAAACTTAATACCTGGCTGCTGGTATGATGTGTATACCACAGTATCTCCAAGGATCCATCAATATGACTGATACCCTTGTGGCTGAGGAAAGCATGCAAAAACACATCACAAATGTTGATCTTTGGTCACATGTTGCAGCATCATGCCAGCATTGGGTGTTTTTTAAACCAGCCAGTAAAACCAGAACACAGACTCTGGGCAACACACTTATCTTCTTTTAAATGCATGCATAAATTGGCACTTGTTTCTACCTCAAAATAACTTTCGGTGTAATCTTTGGAATGATGCTTTCGAGTATAATTAAAAACCACACCGGAAACTTGCTGTAACTCTAAAGAAAAACTTGAATGACAAAGTGCATGCAGGAAAAAACCATTTTGACTGTAGCTACTTATTGCAGCCATTGGAAAAATGCTGAGCCTGATCTCAAGGGCCTTATCTACGGGAAAGCATGACTGCCTCAAACCATGTTTCTCTAAATAATAACCATGGAAGAACTTTGACAGTCTTTAAATGACTCATCCAACATAAACACGAACGATGACTCAACCCCAGCCAACTACATATCAATCCCACAGACAGAATTAGATCCCCCTAAACCAAATTTCATAAGCTTCTACAATAAGTCCAAAAAACATCTCCTGCAGAATTCTGGCATACTGAGTGCAAATCCAGACACATTTGACACCACATATTTTCCGTACCTGAGGGTGGAAATTGAATGTAGAATCAATCATAAATAATCATAATAAACGGGCTGAGAAAGTAAAATCCCCTACCCTGATACTTTAAATGCACCCATAAAATAAAAAAAAAAAAGTAACCAAATGTGGTTGTGGGCTACATTTTACAGACAAAGGTCAGTTTGGGAAAAGTAGATTTCTGTTCTAGAAACAGTACAGAATGTTCATTTGTTGAGAAGTATATGAAAGCCTTCCAGTGCCACTGGCATTAGTGCCTCCTGTCTGGCCACATGACAATAGTAAATCCGTTCCATCTGGCATGCTAACAAACATAAACATGGAAAGGTAGTCATAGAATAGCTTTTTTTGAAACAACTAAATCTGCCAAAGGAAGTGAGATTTATGGAGGATCATGTCTACAATTGCACTTGTTGCTGTGTACAACAGGTTGGCTTCTTGAGAGCTATTGGCGACTGGAGGCCTCTCAAGAGAGAGGGCAGTGGAAAGAGCAGAAAATTACTCCATTGCCTCAAGGCTCAAAGGTTGTTCTCTGAGAGGCTTTTCTGTCTGACTGTGTTGCTCTAATTGCTTCCAATCTAGTTCATTTTATGCACTCAAGGTGAGGAAAAACAACAAACAATTTCTTGAGGATGCCCCAGGCAGTGGTTAATGTTATGGACCCTGGACTCCTCAATAGTCCAAAGAGCTAAGTGACTGAATGATTATACATAAGTATCTGCCTTTGATATGGAATTGCATGAAGTAGACATACTTTGAAGTTACACACAATACAATTTCTACTGCCAACGGAACCTTGGGAAGTATTCCCTATAATTTGCATGCAATTTCTGACTGACAAGTGGGGTGCATAGAGTAGGTGGAAGAAATCAAGTTGGATCTAAATGTATTTTTTAGCAAAAGCACCCAGTAAATCTGTCTGAATCAGTATTCAGAGGAGTAG
This sequence comes from Neosilurus hyrtlii, assembly GCA_028564935.1. Classification (NCBI taxonomy): domain Eukaryota; kingdom Metazoa; phylum Chordata; class Actinopteri; order Siluriformes; family Plotosidae; genus Neosilurus; species Neosilurus hyrtlii. Next base: position 8,617,215 of record JAOUQZ010000010.1, on the reverse strand, counting down.
CCATCAAGGACTTTGAACAGACAAACCTCTAATTCAGAGGGACCACTTAGCATTAGTCAGTTATGTCCCCAGCCACAGGAGAAGTACTGCATCCAAAGCTCTCTGGATTATCAACTCCTACTCTGGGGAAATCCAGTGATGTAACATTCCAACACCATGAGAGAGCTGTTATGACCCCAAAGGCAAGTGTGAGTTTTCCCTTTCTTCTTGAGCAAGTACTTACCCAAATTCAACAACAGCAGACTGTAAATTTTGTTCAGTGTGGGTTACAATATCATATGGATACACTTCAATTCCCACTATCCACGATAGGATAGGTTAACATACCAATTTTTAGGATAGGTTAACATACACATTTTACTTCAAAACCCTTAATTATATCCAGTCACGGTTTTGGAGTAAGAATAGTCACAGGCTTGTCTAATATCCGTTGTTGAAGACTGCTCTATAGCGGGGGCATATATTTCTCTCCACTGGCATGTTATGGGGGTGGTGTGAAGGCTATTGTGGGTGGGTTGTTAATGTTGAAGACTGTTAGGGCTGGGTCCTATAAAACTGAGGTCTGTGAAATGGATGCGGTCTGTGGGATGTGAGGGTGTGGTGGAGGGTCCAGTGCATGAGCTAAAAAGACAAAGAGGAACCTGTTTAAGCAGGTATGGCCAAACCAAGCTGCGACTGATGGAACGGTGTTGAAAACTGTCAGTTGATCAGATTGGCCCAGGGGCTTATTTTGGGGTGGGGGAGGGAGTAGTCTTCAACAATTATTTCCTAGCTTTAAAGTAGGCAGTTGAGTCCCAGAAAATAGTCTAAAGTACTTTAAAATTTAAGAGTCTTGGCTCTTAAATAATATCTGCCTTTTACAGTAAAGGAAACATTATGAAACATTGTTCTACAGAGGCATTGATACTTTGCTAAAAGTGACACACCCCTCTTGGCCACACTATGGTTGACAAAAAAACTATAAGGGACAAATTATAGTTAAATGAACATTTAAGGTGTTTTGCTACCGTTGACAGCCTCACCTTAAGCATGTTAGATCAGCTGGTGTATATGTTAGCCTATAACTGCTCTACACATAGCAACAGTAGCTTAGTGTTTTTCATGACTGTGAATTAAGAGCTTCACTATGAGGTATTTGTTCATCCCCCACCGTCTACCCACCAAACCGACAATGTGGACAGACACGGTGATAGATGAATCAGCCATTGTTTGAAACACACGTGGCAAATACATCAGGGACTCAGCAGAGGATCAACTATGAAGGCATACACCACCCTTAGATACATCCCCTTCAGGTCTCTCCAGGAGGGAAAAACCTGAGTCAAGTACAAATAAATTCTTTCCTGTAAAAAAATATATACTTTTTTGGTACCTGGAAATGCATTTGGATTAATGCGTATCAAACTTTGTAAGTAAGTTCAGAATGTAACTGCTTAAATTGTATCTGACCTTAAATGCCCACTGCTTCTATATTAGCAACACAACTACAGCCTGTAATTTTTTATTATGTGGTCAGAGTTTAGAGGGAAAATGGTTAGAACTTACCAGAATGATTTCTTGCCCAATTTTAAGCTCATACTTTTATGGATGTTTACTTGAAGTTAACAGCTAGTGCAAGTGGCAATGGAGATAATTTAGATTAAGTTGAAATCAAACCTAATTCCTAATAAAAATGGCGATCAACATCACATACTGAAAGTGTCCCAATACATGAGGTGAAATCTGTTTCCTGTACATCATACATTCACTACACAAGCATCCACACCTATCACACATATACATTCACACACTCATTTATACATAAGTATGATTTAGCACAGCCAATCACCCCACCTGCACGTTTTATAAGGTGGGAGAAAACCACCTTCATCATACAAGATGATGGAAACCCACACAGACAGGGGAAAAGAATGCAAAAGTGTACAGATAGTTATCTGAGCTCAGAAGCTAGTTTGATCTAGTAAGGTGAAAACACTACCCACAGTGCAACAGGGCCACGCTGAGACAAAAACATCCATAAAATAATAAACCTGACAGATGGAGCGGTTAGGGTGCCGGGCTCACGATTGAGAGATCATGGGTTCGAATCCCCGTTGGACCCCCACCGTGCTAAGACCCCTGGGCAAAGTCTTAACCACAAGTGTACCTCTACTGATAAGCATCGGCCTGATGAGCCACTAGAGTCAGTTGTAAAAGCCCAACAGACGTATAGATAGAGTGCATGTTAAAACACTTATCTCTCTTTTACTCAATCATTTGCCAAATTGGACAACTTCTATTAGGGTCATGGGGAGGCTGGAGCCTATCTCAGCTGAGGGAAGCTCACTGGGTGAAGAAATGGTACACCCTGAACCCAAACCATTGCAGGGCAACACACACAACCATTCACACTCACACCAAGGGACAATTTGGAAAAGCTTAATGTACAGTACATATCTTTAGACTGTGGCAGGAAACCAGAGTACCCGGAGGAAACCCACACAAACTTCACAGAGAAACGCCCTTGCCAAACCCAGGACTCAAACCCATGACCCTCTTGCTGTGAGGTGAACGTGCTAACCACTACCCCACAGGTGTGTATAAATTATTATTGTACTCAAAACCTTTCGTTTTACATATTTTGGAAGTAATAATATCTTGCTAGCTTCCTGAAGCACGTGGTGTTGTTCAAGGACACAACATTAAAAAAAACATCATGGCTGTAAAGAATTATATTCACACCTACACACAGAAACCCACTACCTTTCACCTTTCATGTACTACCCAATTAAAATGTCAACACCCGTTTCCCGTCAAAACCTGCACTTTATTTGGGAGAGAATGGTTTACTCTGGAATATAGCACTCATTTGAAAAGATACCGTCCTTCTTGTACACTGTATATATTGTGCACACTTGAAGAAAGACAATTTCATTCATTTATATTCCACTTGATTGAGGCTTACAAGTCCAATGACATTCCACTTTCTACCAGTATATCTGCTGTAGTGCTACTGAATCATTTTTCTGCAGATAAATATGGATGCAGCATGACATAAAGCACTTTGAAGAGTTAAGAAAGAAACTTGTCTCACCTAGTTAGCAATCTACTATCTAAAGGACTGAAGTGCTGCTTCACGGCTCTTTTTTGGTAAATATCAGAATCATCATCAGAATCATCAGAATACTTTACTGATCCTGTAGTAAATTGTGTAAATATGAATTAAAATCGAATTCCTACTGGTGCTACTATTAGTAGGGAGTTTTGATGACATTTAAATATGACATTGCACCTGCGAGAATGAAGAAACATGGGCAGAAACATTGGATAACTCAAATGGCATTTATTCACTTTCAATTTGAACTTCTGCTCTTCAGCGGCTTTACTGCTTCAGACTCACATGGAGACACACATGGCAACTTAAACACACATGAACTTAAACCACACTCTCTTTGGTCTCTCTGGTTACTGGTTTCTCTGTAAGTACACAAGAGACACGCATAAATAAACTGCTGGTAATTTGTCACATTTGAGATTTTTCATGTTACCTGCAGATTCTATACAACTCCTGTCTGTTTATAACTGATGCCTAATCCTGCCTTCGCTACCACATGCCCCTAAAGCTCGACTCAGGCTGGGAAGCTGTCTGGCATGCAGCTGAACCCCCCTTGCAGGAGAGGCATTCTGGCACCACCATCTGCACCCCAGCCCATGTACTACATCAAACTTCAAAGGCTGCATTCCCTAATACCAGTTAGTGATCTGTGCATTGGCATCCTTAATGTGGGGAAATTGGTGGTCAGACACTCTTTTTTTATCATGCTTCACTTGCAAGCAACAAGAGCTTGCGGTTGAAGTTGCATAATATACTCCAGTGGGACAGCATAGCCCACAGCACTCTGTTTGGGGTACAAATGGTAAATACTAACTTGGAATTTATACTTAATGTTAAAGGCCACAATGGAATTTGTCATCTACACATCACCAGAAAAACCCATCCAATAATAAGGGCCATGACAGTTTAGTGTTTTATCCTGTCCTAACCACTGAGCCATTTTGCTGGCCTACCAATGTCGCATTTCTCAATGGAAAGGATTGAAATATAGCTCTGAATTGAGTGAATGACTGTGAAGAGAGAAGTGTGTGAGGTGAGTGCAGAAGAGAACTATCAAAACGTGTTGCAAGTGGTTGAAAAGGACAGAAGAATGGGGCCTAATTTGAGAAAATGAAAAATCAAAAACATTTAAAAACTGTTGAATAGTGCCTGAACACAATTTGTGAATGGCATTATATGTCATAGGAACAAATTTTATGGACAGCAACCAGATTGTAAAATAAATTGTTTCATAAATTTTCGAATTCGAGGTGTAATTTGACTAAATATTGATATTTGATGTGGAACCCTTAAACAAAGCTCAATCATCCTGAAAATTTGTATTTTATCTTTCCTTAAGCAAAGGAAAAAAGTGGTACCCAGGCCGAGAGGATTATAAAAACTATTTGCAAAAGAGCCATTCCATGTGCACCCCACAGTGTACACATCTCACCTTCACCAGTCATGCATTAGCTTTAATGGACTGTGGTCTAGTTACATCCTGAGTTCACCAAAGCCTGTACTCAGTTGAATACTCACTACCACTATTCTGGATCAGAATATTACCATATGGTAATACTGATCCCTTACTACTTTGCTTTCCCAATCTACCCAGGCTGGCCATGCTGGCTCAGCATGCTCAAAGAGCTCCTAGAAGGTCTCGGGATCATCATGTAGACTCATGGCAGGGAGCTTGAAGTGGTGCAATTCCAAAGGGCTGCTTTCGTGTACTCTCTGATTCTACCTGGCTCTCGAGCACCTGCCAATTTTTGGAATTGTGTGGAGTACAGCCTGAAAGTGCTGGTCCTCTTCCACTCACAGCCGAATGAGCCTGATGGGCTTGGTGGAAGCCGACAAGGGTCAGAATAGTCTTTGCTGAAGATACATTGCCGGGAGATTCATCATCTGTCATTTATTTACGTTTACTTTGAACATACTGATGCACAGTCACACCCTGGCTGACAAAGACATATCAAAAATAAATACTGATACACAAGTTATTCAGGTTGGTTGTTTCCTTTAGGTTCTAAGGAAAACCTGAATTGAATGTCAATTTAAAAAATGTGAGAAAATGCAATTAATATCATACAAAACAGTAACTGGGATACATTTTGTTAATATAATGCTTAAAAAGTTTAATGGTTTCAAGAAATTGATAGAACATGCACATTTCATACAGAAACATCCTGGCCATGCCCAGGATTCAAACCCAAGACCTTTTTACTGTGAGACTGGCGTGCCAACCACTACGCTCATCTTAGAAAGTGAAACTACTTAAAATATAATCAAAAGGATCTGGCATTTCTTATAAGGGTTATATATACACATTGTCAAGTAAAATTATTTGTCCATACAGCAAAATAATTTCACTAGTATTTACTAATATTAAGAAATTTTCTGCTCAATTTTCCATTTTATTTGTTGTGTACTGTATTTCAGTAAATAAGTGATGAGTTCATAAAATAAATGTGCTACTTTACACAGGGGTCCCTAGCTACAAAAAATGAAATACACTTGATGGTGAACATATTGTGAACTTTTTACTCATGATTTTTAGCTGTGAGTGTAAACATACATAAATACAGACTTTGTGGAGGGTTTTCAACCTGTTAAAAGTGAGTTACACACCGAGTCTATGAGGTGCACTGCTTTTAAACATACAAGAAAATATTACTGGTCATACCATTAAACATATTTCATAAAGGAAGAGTGTTTCTCAGAGAAAGTTATCAAAAATAATTTACAATATTTCCAAACAGAGGATACCACTGGGAAAATAGGCGCCTAATGTCCGTGTTCATAAAAGAAGCCTATAATCATTATTACTGTTTCACATTTCCACATACTGACTTGCTCAGCAGTGGCTGTTTATCTAGTGACTGGGTCAATAAATCTTTATTAAACAAGACAGAAAACAGTAAACTTATTTCTTCTTCCACTTCACTTTCCACTACACCAACTCAACCAATGCAAATGAGCAAACATTCAGCAGAGAATTTCAGAAAGATTATGTCATGATTAAGTGCATAGGGGGTTCATCTTTTGAAGGGATTGAAGTGATGTGGCTGTACCGAATCTGGATCAAATGAGGTTGTTGAATTAACTTGAGGTATTGAAAAAGGAAGGTCAGCCTTAAAGGGACTATGTCACCAGTTGGGCATGCGAATGAGGTACTTGACGTTCTTCATTATCTGAGCATGCGCGAATGCACATTAGCATATTTCAAATCTGTTACCAGGAGCAGGAACATAGCATTGCTTCACTAAAGTATGAAAAATGGGTTATTCCTAACCTAAGCACTAGCCGTGCTTCAACAAGACAAAGAGCAAGAAATCTTCTCTTTTCACTGTAACTCAAGTAAGAGTTAATGGCTGGCAAACAGCAAGAGAGTCTCATGCAAGCTGCTCATTTTGAAGGCTCTAAAACATAGAAAACATCTCATTCTCCATCCACATGCACTTGTGCCTGTTTCCCAAAACTGTTTTGGTTTTATAGGGGTGATCGGCAAAAGCTTTGATCTTCCAAGGATAGACCGGCGCACGCTTGGCTTCCTCAAAGCCATATTTCTTTGTAAAGTCGTAAGTTGTAAAGTCTGAACTTATAAAAAGTCTTGATTTAAGGCATTGTTTGGTGGTCGACATTATTTATTCTTTGTTGTTTTAGTTCAAATGGTAAAAAGAATGTTAATATTGGCTCGGATTGTAAAGCTCTCTCTCTCTCTTTGTAATGGCGGATGTGTAACTTTTCCGTGACCCACACAAAAGTTAACTTTCGTGACCAAAGTGCACATGCGCGACTGATGACCTAGTTCCTTCATGTGTTGATGCTGGAGGGACAAAGGTGTTTTTTGCTCCAGCCAGAATTGGGATGCAGGTGAGAACTTGCTTGGGACTTGAAAACTGAACTGGGCCAGCATCGCTGATAGGCCTGAAGCCACTACTACAGACACACCCTCTGTGGTGAAATAAATCAATACAGCTCAGGTAGCTGAAGTCAAAGAAAATAAGATATATGACTATATGTTGGCTGTTACCCTTGTGGTTTCAAAGAATTTAAGCATAGTCAATGACACAAACAATAATTCTCTACTGTAACACAGGTACTCCCTGCAATTAATTTACCAAACATTACATCAATTATTTTATTCATGGCTTTAAGAAAGTACAAGTACTTTAGCATTTTCCTGGCCTGATACCATGACTTTAAATGAGCACAAACACACAGAATAAATAGACAACTTATGCAACAGAAAGACTGCCAAGTAGGGAGTGCATGTATGCAAGGTTTACACTAATTGAGACCTGTTACTAAAAATACTGAAAGATGGCATGACCATTTAATGATGGATTATTTTTTGTTTATCATTATCTTGATGAGTCTTTTACATGATGTACAAATACCTGGGTTCAAAAGGTGCAAGAATGCACTTTGCTTATTTACTGCCTAATTTAATTTCACCAAAATCTGTCTTTTTAGTGACCTTTTATCTCACCCTATGATGAGATCTGCATTTAACCACACACAGGTGGTTAAACACATGAATGTGGAGGAGGCACAGAAACACACTTCGTGTTGGCCTCTCTCTCTCTCTCTCTCCCTCTCTCTCTCTCTCTCTCTGTCTCTGTCTGAGGGTACTGGCTTCCTGCAAGCATACAATAAACACACTTATATCGCATACTGTTAATGGGACACAGGTGAGGCTCATCACATTCGAGGTGGGGTACTTCTCACCTTCACAGTATTTACCAGGTGTTGATTTGAACCAACACAAGTCTCAAATAAATGTGTAGCATCATTATGCTTACCTTAAAATGTATGTTTGCACGATGAGAAGTCTGAATTTGTTCTGCTTTGTACCGTGTTCTAATTATTCAGTATGAACGCAATAAAACCGTGGCCTCAGGTGACTGGGTTGGTAAATCACAAACACATTGTTCTTCAAATAAATTATTAAATTAAAAAGACTAAATTAAAGATTAATGTATTGCACATGTTAATCTCAGATTCATCCCATCGCCTATCAGTATGGAAGCCTCCTTCAAGTTCATAGTATGTGCATTTTTCTCTACCTATCCTGCAGCCCCAGAAGCTATCATGTGTATGCAGTAGACTGAACTATGAGATGGAAAAACAAATTTAGTGGAAATTGCCTTAAAGGATGGGAACTGCTTAGCAAAATCCCTGAACAATGCAAAAGATTGAAACAAGTCCAAGATCTATGAATACTTATCATATTTTAGCAAATTAAATAAGAGTAAAGTGGAAACATATGTGATGTGAAATGGATGTAAAGCTACTTCTATCAGTTCTGATACTCCATCAGGTCGATCTGATAAATATGATAGTAGACTTTCCAGCAAAACTTAATAAAGTCATGCAGCGGATTTCAACTCAGGTATTCAGTGATATTATCCATACATGTATTTCAGCAATGGGGATATGTACATCACATACACCAACACCCGGGTGTTTTAGTTATGTCTTTCACTTACACATTTCCAAAGCAAAATCCTGCACACAGTAGTACATAAATTATGCAAAGGTAAAGCTCCACAGACAACACTGTTTCATCTTCCATATTCTATACATTAAGGCCCTGCCTGTTTGACCGAGCACTGGCATCTGGTTCAGCCCAAACAATCTGGAGCTATTTACACAAAGAGCTGATGTAGGCCAGATGGTCAGTTTCCTTCTGCATTTTCTACAATATCTCAGCTCTTCTAATTGGACTGTGCTCACTGTGTCCCAGAAAACCTGACCTCTCTATATACAAGACTGACATTCAGAAAGGGAGAATAAGAGCAAGGCAAGCAGTTGCACCGCAAAGGAACTTGGGTATTTTATTAGTCGAACCCCAGGGAATGTCCCTCATGGTATATAATTTAATATAACACAAGTCATATCATGTAACATAGACCAGAGGTATGCAACTCAAATTTGTAAAGGTCAAGTTACATAAGACATCTTATTTAGAAATGTCTAGATAAGCAACTACCATGACTGAATGGTGAAAAGCTTTAGTGTATAATATGTAACTACTGGCGATAAGTTCTTCGATATAAATAAGACAATTTGAAGGTATTACACTTTGTTTCACAGTAGCTACATTTACATGGACTCTAATAATCTGTTATTAATTAAATTCAAGTTCAAGTAGAATAAAATGTCTTCATGTGAACAGCACAACTGGAATGAAAGACTGACTTTCTGATTTAATGAGATTAAAAGAAGTGTTGTAGACCTTTGATAGTCCTTTCAGTAGGTGAATATTCATGCTTGGTAAAGCTTGAGGTGATTGCTTGATTTGTATAGTCTTGAAATAACAGCATGCCCAATGCTGGATGGTGCTTCCAGGATGACTGGATCAACTCTGCCAACAGTTGTTTGTTGTTTGTCTGTTGCTGATTTATATATATTCATTCATTTTCTGAACCGCTTATTCCTAATTAGGGTCGCGGGGAGGCTGGTGCCCATCTCAGCCGACTCTGGGC
>JAOUQZ010000010.1:8596010-8607551 GCA_028564935.1 Neosilurus hyrtlii | reverse complement strand
CGCCCGAGCTGGGAATTGAACCCAGGACCTTCTTGCTGTGAGGCGGACGTGCTAACCACTGCGCCACCGTGCCGCCCCTGATTTATATATATAAAAACTGTAATTGTTGCTTAAAAAAAGATTTCATCTAAATGGTACATTTCTGAATCACAAATCAGAATAAATTTATTTCAAATGCATAAAAGGTGTGCACGTAAACATAGCTAGTGACTCTCCACTTTTCTATTTCACATACTCTGAAATAGATGCGGCACAGTGGCGTAGTGATTGGAACTTCCACTTCACAGCAAGAAGGTCCTGGATTTGAGTCTCAGGCTCGATGAGGGCATTTCTGTGTGGAGTTTGCATGTTCTCCATGTGATTGCCTGGGTTTCCTCCCACAATTCAATCACATGATCATTAGGCTAAGTGTATACTCTCGATTGCCTCTAGGTGTGAATGTGATTGTGAATAGTTGTGTGTCTGCGTTGGTGAGCTGTACATGGTTCATCTTTGCGTGGAGTTGGCTAGGATAGGCTCCAGCCTCCCCGCCACCCTAATAAAGAATAAAGCAGTTTGGGAAATGAAATGAACATATTTTCAGACTTCTCTATTATCCATTCAGTGTAAATACATATTTGCAAAATTTAGTTGATTCTGTTTCTCAAAATATAAACGAATTTAAACATTTAAACATGCATGAATCACTGTGAATGAAGGAGTTCAAAGCACTGGTAAATGCTGTTTACAGACATATTTTCTACGTTACTGAGCCTGGCCTTTTTTTGGTCTCTCATAATTCAAATCTAACTGCCTGCTCTGGTCATTATTTCCTGATGCCCAGTCTTCTACTATAAACAGATGAGACATGTCTGTTCTAAAATGAAAACGGGAAATAAATACACCTTTCTATCAATTTTCCTTTAAACCTCCTGTTTTTATCAATTTCATCATTCATCCATTTATTCATTTGCCTACACACTTAATCCCACTAGGGTCACGGGGAGGCTGGAGCCTTGTTCAGGTGGGTGAACAGCTCACCAGTCCATAGAAGGGACAGTACTCACAGAACCATTCACAGTCACATCTAGGGGCAATTGTGAATAGCCAGTTAGCCTAATGTGCATGTCTTTGGACTGTGGGAGGAAACCGGAGTACCCAGATGAAACCCACACAAACAGGAAAGCATGCAAACTCCACACAGAAACACCCTCGCTGAGCCTCAGGCTCAGGACCTTATGCTGTGCGGAGGTTGTGTTAACCACTATGTCACTGACTTTTTGGCAAATTTTGTTATCTTTTTGTTATTCTTCTGTTTTTGTTATCAGTGTGGTCTGTAATCTGTCTGTGGTCCAATGACCTGCTTTCAGCTAAATAACTTATATAAGTGCATGTGATTTGAAAAAGTCTAGCAGAGGATTGCTTGCTGAAACTAAAGCTTAGAAACATGTTTTAAGGAACAACAAATGTTTTTTTCTTACACTGATCAGCTCTGCTACAGTATTTTTTAAGTGCTTGGTTAAGCCTGGTGAAATATTTTAATGAGTCTACATCCGGACCGCAGCCTTCCAGTTAATGATGTCTGCCATATACCATATCATCTGATGAAAGCCCTTGTCATCTACTCAGGTTGAAGCTACACAGTCCTTGGCATAGTGTTAAGTATGGGTCAAACCCACAAGCTTTGGGCATGTGCACAGCAAAACATGGTGAAGTGTTCTAGTGTATGCTGGGGCAAGAAGGTTGAGGTGCTGAGGTGGGGGTGGAGTAGTGGTGTGTTTGAAAAGATCAGGAAATTGGGCGAGGAAATCTGATTCCTGATCTTTTTTCTTCTGGAAAATACACCTCCCACTGTGCATAATCACTTCCATGTGTAAAGCCCAGACTGAAAATCACAATAGTAAGAGGAAAAAGCTATATATGATCATGTTGCACATCATCAAAGCCCCCTGCAAAACACTTTTTTTGAGATGAACACTGAGTCATCTACTCATCTAGTCTTTCCCCACAAACATAATAATTATGGCCACCTCATCACTGCTGGCTTAGTACACTGATAACTGACTAATCAGTAACTTATGTGAATCTATTAGAATGATGCAGACACTTGGATGGACTGCTATATCATTTAGTACATGCTGTACTGTCTGACTTAAAAAAGCACAGAACGTCTCAAAGAAAACCCCCAAGTCTGGAACACAACTCTCCTAGCACATAATAGGTATTCCCTTATATTCTTCCACCAAATCTTTCATACTGTCAACACACACACACATACACACACACACACACACACACACAGACATCCAGTGGATGTCATCACATTGTATACTGTTTGACATAAAAAGTAGTTTGTGTCTTCAGAATATTAGACACACATGCAAGCTTTTTTACTTTACCGTTTAAGCATGTTGCCCCACAAAAGCCTTGTGTAGTCGGAAATTCCTTATTTGCCAAAATCTGAAATCAATTTACATTCTGAATCTGAAATCGATTTGCATAGGCTCAAGCTCAAGACAATGCAATTTGCATTCAGATATCAGAACACGCATTCACACAGAACAACAATTACAGACACTCTAGGGATAAGTAATTTGCCATATTGCTTTAGCCTTGAAATGTGATTGTGCTGGTTGCATTCCCGGCATTGCCTAAAGGACCGACTTACACTAATAGTGTGGTGAATTACACTATTTATCACTTATTTATTTCAGCTGGTTAGTGGTGCGGAGGATTAGGCATCTATGCAATGCAGAATCGAATTATAAAGCGTGTGCCCTGATAAGTTCTCTAGTTCCATGGTTCTCAAGTGGGTCCAGGTGTTTCCTTGCACTGGAGGAAAATATCCAAGATGTCTTTTTATCAATTTGTAATTGTATTTAAAAGTACAATCCATTCGACTCAAATTTATTATGCCTTTATACACTGTAAACAGGCATCTTCTGACTTAGTAACTTGGTGAATTGATTTTCATTTTAAAAAGCATGTTCTGTGGGTGGAAATCTCTCCAGCATCAATAACAGCTGAACCAATATAACACAGGTGGTGTAGTGGTTAGGGTGCTGGGCTCGCGACTGAGAGGTCATGGGTTCAAATCCCTGTTAGACTTACACCGTTCTTAACCACAGGTGTGTCCACCCAGAAGTATAAATGAGTGCTAGTAAAAATACTGGGAAAGTAACCTGTGATAGCATCCCATCCAGGAGGAGTTGAACTCCTAGTTGCTTTATGCTAAGGAAACCGGGAATAAGCTCCGGCCTGATGAGCCAGTAGGCTCAGGTGTAAAAGCCCAACAGACATTGTAAATAAAAAGACTTTATTTACAATTTTTTTAACCAATAAGAGGTAAAATATAACCCCCCCCCCCAGTTTAATGGTTCTTGACAAAAAAAAAAAAAGTCTGAGAATCCTGCTTCAATAAATATCATCCCGGCTTTAACAGTTCCTTTTTTTCGTTTTATCTATTCAAACATTCAAACCTTTTTCCAAATTAGACATGAGATATTACAGAAACTTCAGCCGGCCTAATCAGGTTAGTCACTCAATATTTCCAGACAAAGTACTATTACAAAATTCTTCTGAGATGTCAAAATTGGAAAAAACAGCGTGGAACTAAACTTAGGAAATAAACTAGGTATTGGCTTTTATTTACAAACAGCATGCTTTTTTAGACAATTTTTGTTGCCTAAATTTCATTTAATACTTGGATAAAATAATGCCCATGAATTTAATCTGGAAGGCATTAAATAAACTTGTTATAAATTAAATGTACTCAATAGATAAAAGTGTCCTGTCTCCCTGTCTTATTGTTTCCCGGTTCCCCATAAACGTGTTTGCATTGATGTCTATACTAAACCACATAATTTTACTGCATAACTTGTAAATAATGAACAGAAAAAAAAAAACCTAAGAAAATTTCACAGTGTCTGGCCTTTAAATAGGTCTTATCTAAATTACTGTGACCATCCTAGCTCTATTATTGAACTGTCAGTGGCTGTAAAAGAAACCTTCTTTCTCCAAAGAAAATGGTAGTCAGCACTGCTGGATAAAAAAAATGATTATATTCATATGGCGCTGGGCATGCAGTTTTCCAAAACCTCTGTGTGATGTGGCCACTGGAACAGAAACGTTATTTTTGTTTTGTCCCCTTTTTACGAATGTGACGTGTCATTAAAACCAGTGAATTTGCAGCACGGAGCTATGATCCAAACAATTCATTACAGGACAGTTGAGAAACACTTAAAGCCTTTTCCAATCTTATTCCATATCTGTAAATGATGAAACCGCACTGCTATGTTCAATTATGAGCACGTGAAGCAAGAACAGATAACAGGAATATAATGTGAATACAGGGAGCCAGAAGGCAAAAAAATCCCTATAACTGACCTAAATGAGCCACATTCCAGTAGCTTATTCATGTACTGTTCCATATTAAGTCATCTGAGGAGAAGAGCCCTATTACCTCACTTTTCTACTAACACACAAATACCTTTTGAATCATGGATCACTGCAGAATTCTATATACTAGCTGTGAGCAACACTGGAAACATCCATAGAGCTTATATTGTTAATATTCAAGAATATTTAACTGATGCATTCATTGTTATCACAAGTGTTTGATTTGCATGAATTAAGGTTTCAGACAAAGTTTCCATCAAAGCCGATAAACAAAAGTAATGCACAACTTTTTCTGTCGTCTCATCTCTGGACCACACTAGGGATTAAAATTACATTTGACCAAATATACAGACTTCTCTGTGCTTACATGCTCAAGTCTGGAAAAACATACAAGTGTAGAAATGGCCAGAGCGTGAGCATGGTTTGGAACTGACCTGAAACATTCCCTTTGGCTTACCTTTTATGAGTTTGAAAGAAAGGGAAGGAAGCTGGGCTGTAATGCTCTACACAGCTGAAAAGTCACTAAAGTTTAGTTTCACTCTGCTAATATTTTAATGTATTTAAAAAAAAAAGAAAGAAAGAAAAAGAAAAAGTGGGGCAGTGGTGGCAATCAGAACGTTGGTGGTTCTATCACCAAGTTGTCACTGCTGTCCCCCCAGTTCAGCTAACTGGGTTATCAAAGGCCAGCCATGTGTCTCACAGTCTGTGGTGAGAGGCATGTAAAAGAACCATGTCATTTGTAAAGAGTAGGCCAGCGGGTTGCAGTCAGCGTGTTTCTGCCCCGCCCTAGCCCAGAGTCGGCTGAAATGGGCACCAGCCTCCCCGCTACCCTAATTTGGATAAATCGGTTCAGAAAATGAATGAATGAACAAGAGAAAGTGCTTATTAGATTACATTGAGGAACAACTACATATTCAATACACTTTGTTCTAGATTTTATAAGCTTATGTAAAAATTTTGTAGGAATAAATGCCATTATTCCAAGAGATATCCCCTAATTGTTTTTTATTTATTTATTTATTTTTTATTTTAATAGCACAAAGAACATTATCCCCAAACTTCCAGTTCAGTGTTAAAGTGGGGTGAGATCTGGTGACAGCAAAGGCCATAACATATGATTTACATTACTTTCATCCTCATCTAACTATTCAGTGAGAGATTATGACCTTGGGGTGGGTACAGGGGTCATCCTGGAAGAGGCCACTGCCATCAGCCTAGAAATATACCTAATAGGTTAAAGGTGATCAGTGAGAATAAGTCTGTACTGATAGGTCACAGGAGGAAAATACCCCCCTTCCCAAACTGTTTATTATCTGTCCAGTAGGCTTCCAGTGTAGCAATACTTTCCACCAAAGAGCATGGTCTAATAGAAAGGTTTGGAACATTCCTTTAAAAGTAATATCCCCCTTTTTTTTTCACAATTCATCTTGGATGATGTCACAACAGAAAACCACAGTCCCTTGGCCCAAACAATCCCACAGCTAATGGTTGCTAGACCGCACACACAGGCACGCGCTCACTCACATATACACTCGTGTCCCCGTCCCTCTCATCATGAGTAGACTCTGACGAAGCTGAGAAGTCTGTGTGACATGCCAAATATAAACACTGTCTAAGGCTATAGAATTGTTATAGAATCAATAACTCACATAATCAAACTGCATGGCACACTTTAATGAGGCATACCGACATTTATTGGAGGATGCTTTCCATGCTGGTTGGATGGTCAGTTACTGAGTCTGCATGTCTGTACATGTTAGAACTGCTAAATTTGAAACCCCACATCCACATGCTTGTTGCAAATTGAATCTATCTGGCATCGTGCCAACGCTGTAAAGCTAACAAAACATTCTTTTTAGCACCCTGTCATTCTTATCTGATTATGTCATGAGTAAAGAAGTGCTGGCAAAACCCCAGGAATGAGTATGCACAACTTCGGTATGGTGCCAAAGTTTATTTTTTATTAGATATAAATGTTTTATATGTAGTCTTTTTAGATAAAAAGATGATGTATGAATACTCTTTCATATATATTCAAGATAAGTAGCTGCAGGATAGCATTATTTTATGTGGAATGAAAATAAGTCCTTACCACCCAGATGTATGTCAAACAAGCTGGGTTTCCAATGGCAACCACATCCTCCTAAATAATGGTGTACTGCTCTGACCCTTCAGAGATTCCAGTCTCACTTATATACATATAAGTATACAGCGCACCCTTCTAGTATCTCTATTTCTTTTTTCTCATTCCTCCTCTACCATGCACACTTTTCTTTTTCCCCACAATCTAACTCTCCATCTGCACCACCAGTGTCCTCCATCTTTTTGCTAAAATCCAACTTTGAGTGGGCCAACTCAAACTAGGGAAGGTCAAATCTCCCATATCTCCCTGACCCTCACACCTGCTGCTGACTCAAGTGGTTTAACACACAAGGACTAAAGTAACCCACTACTGACCAATCGACTCAAAGGCCCAACCACAAAGATCTACACACAGAGTGAGGATCAGTCATGCTGCTTTAGCTAGGATGGGCTTATACGGAACAAAAGAGCACAAAGGAAAATAAGACTGCCCCCTCTTTTCAAATATATAGTTTCCTGTCGTATCCTCAGAGGTTATAAACCCCGGCTCAAGTACAGATATCTACAGCAAAACTCAAAAATCAGTGCTGGGAAAAAGATGGAAAATCTGAGTGAATGAGACATGTCCTGGTCCAAATATGTGTAACGTGTATGTCTTTAGACAGGAGTCAGGGGCTTTGGGCCAAGTCTGACCAAAATGAAAGACAGATTCTCTTTATGACCTTATAATAAACGGACATGGCTCAATACTGCAAACATGAACTCGGAAAATGCAGTCCAATTTCTAATACTGCTACATTTCTCTCATCAATCATAAAGGAATTCTGTCAAAGCAAACAGAAGGGTTCTGGCCAAAAGGCTAATATTTCTATAACAATTTGTCATGAATTACAAATTGATTAAAAAATAGTAAGCAATAATTTCATTTAATTTTCTTTACTACTTTATCCTTTACTAGGGTCATGGGGAGGATGAAGCCCATCCCAGCCAACTCCAGGCAAAAGTGGAGTACACACTGAACAGTTTACCAGACCATAGCAGGGTCAACACACACGCAACCATTCACACTCACAATTTGTAACCCGCAATCAGCCAAATGTGCACGTCTTTGGATTGTGGGAGGAAACCGGTGTACCTGGAGGAAACCCGTTCTAACATGGGAAAAAAATCCACACAAAATCCACACAAAAACACCCTCGCCAGGTTTGAACCTTGAACCCAGGAACTTCTTCCTATGAGGTGGAAGTGCTAATCACTATGCTATATATCATCATATAACACTCTAATGGTAATCCCTTTATAATGCCTGTCAGATCTGGCCAGCAGCAGGTAACCTGACCCAGTGTTGTCTGAAATGCTTGTGCCCTGCATTCACTGTGATAATACAACATAGTTTCATTGACAACCAGGATGTAGAAAAGACTGTAGGACTATGAAAATTGAATACGGAACTATCCAGACACAGACAGTTCATAGACAGCAAAGCCAGAGATATAAATAAATAAATAAATAAAAAACAGAACAGGGAACAGAGAAATGCAGAGGCTCTTAAAAAAAGAAGGAAAGTAAAAAAAAAGTCCTGTGCTACGTCCCAGGTGCATGAGGCCCAAGCACTTATCCAACAGACACATGTGATATTGGAAATTATGTTCATATGACTGATCAGGGATACAATGAATCAACATGAGTAATTAGTCAGGCCATTTGCCATTCCTTTGATTTTTTTGATAGTATATATATATTGATGTGATGGTAATTATTGTATCTGAGAAGGAATCATTTATAAGAGCCTATAAGTAGTCAATCATCCAGTATAACTCACTGGGCCTTTCAAATAAAGGCATTACACAAGCTCTTTACACAAGACAGAAAATTAATTCCATCTCAAAAATGAAATGCAATCTGGTCTCTCTGAAAAACTCTATCCAAGATTTTGTTTTATTTGTGGGAAAATATTTGAGGAACTAAATTAGATTATTGTTTTGGCTCCGTGATACAGAGGACCCACTTCAGTTTTTCATGAATGCTTAAGCATTGGCACTGCACACTGGCATACAATCCTCAATAACCAAAGCTCACTTGACTTTTGGCTAAGCCTTGTATAAAGCCTAGGCACATTTCACTGGAGTTTACTTTCATTACAAAGCAGAACACTTGCTTGCTGTTTAAGCTGGGGTTTTCATGATCAATTTCATACCATCATTCAAGAATACCAAAACAGAACAGAACATAACCAGCTTAAGTAGCAGAAGCATTAAAGAGCTTTTACACTCATGCAGCTATAAAATATGAACAACAAAAAGTGTTACTTCATACATTATTATGCAAACAGGAATATTTCACATATAGACCATAGAGAACCCGCCCCAATAAATAAATACATACATAAATTTCACATTCACCTAAAAAGAAGGCACAACAAATATTTTTCCAGCTGTATTTTCATATATCAGCCAAGATATAATTGCAACAGATCAGAAAAAAGGAATTAGAATAAAAACAACTAAATCACTAAGATGGTTGAAGGATCACTAAAATGACTTGTAAACTCAATAAGTTGTGACTAATCACCTTCTCCATTGCATAAAAGTGGACCTTTGAAATATATTAGTGCACCTGTGATCGGTTGTAATCTTTTTATTTAGTTCAGAATAAAAACAGCTACTCCTAGAGCATTTCAGAGCTTTCAAGTTTAAATGAATGCAAACAATCAACTATGGGTAGAAAGACACTGTCAAAAGATCTCAGGGATAAAGATGGGACAGGCACAATCAGGAAATAAATACAAAAAAAGTCAATCCTAGGAGCACAGTAAAGTCCGTAATCAAGAAGTGGAATGGATTTGGTACTATTAAGACCCTTCTCAAATTAGGCCCTCCCTCCGAAATTGGATGGAAGAGCAAGGATGAAATTGTTAGAGCCTGAGAGGGTCTACCAATAGGCTACCAATACAGCAACTTTGAAGCAGTTACTGGAGTTTTTTGCACCAACCACAAAGGTGGCATGGATGGAAGGGTTGCAAGAAAAATAAGCCTCATCAATGCAATGTGAAACATTGTTATAGTCACAAGAAGAGCAAGAAAATTTACCACCTCCATCCAAAACCCAGCTATGCTAAGATGCTAAGTGCTGTAATGCCCCAATACAAATGGATAAAACACTGAGATCGTTTATTTGGCATCATTTATTAACTGTTTGAGTAAAGACCCATCCCAGGTGCTAATCCAGAAGATGGGGATTGCCTACTTGATGGCCGAGCACTCTTGTTCAATGGTGCTCTATAATGGTCCCATCTATGGATAGTTCCCCGATGACCAGATGCTTTACACCTTCCACAACTTGTGAGAAAATAGCCCAACTCTCTGTCTAACATGTCAGTCTGCACTCACACCTAGGAGCAATTTGGAATAGCCAATTAGCCAAATGTACATGCCTTTGTACTGTGAGAGGAAACCTGAACACCCGGAAAAAACCCACACAAGCACAAGGAGAACATGCAAACTCCACACAGAAATGCTGAACATATGGCTCAAACCCAAGACATTCATGCTGTTAGCAGATTCGATAACCTCTACGCCATAGCCCAACCTAATTATTCTCCATCTGATAATCCATTCAAAGGGCAAGGGGCTGATCATCTGGTGAAGACATTCAAGAACCTTTAGCAACAAGAGAGGACTCAAAAGCACCACTGCAACATTGGTTATATTGGTTGGAAATGAGAAAACAGAAGGCAGGAATTGAAATGGCAGCTCAGTCAGTGTCACACGCAACAATTTTAAACGTTGAGTTGCTTTTGGCTAACATACAGGTACGCCCAATCATTTACCTTCCATCACCAAGCAAAAAAAATTCAAAGATTCAGTTGGATCGAGGCAGGGGAATAGGATGAAATGTATATTATTTGGATGTGTTGAAGCATGATGAACCCTTGGATGCATTGGTTGAAGTTGACGTTATTCCCATAACAATATAGGTAGTGTAGTCTGGAGTCTTATGCTGTCTCACTGTGAGTGGGAAGAAAACGTCATCCATTTTAGGGATTTTACAAGGAGTACTGTGTTATGTAGGCCAATGGTGACATGTACAATGATGTACAATCCCTTAGACACTAAAAGCAAAGCATATGGTTTTGACCCCCTGTCTATGGCACTTTAGTGCTGCTCTTTGTCCTATGGTAAACTTTACTCAGACTGATCAACGCCCATTCTATTGGGAAAATATTCACATGAAATTTATAATTCATTAGAAACCACAGCCTAGTGAATAATACACAGTGTGAGGTAATACAAACATGACACATTCTCGCTTATATATACAAGTATTGTATCTCTTGTCTTTATGAAAATCTTTTTCAAATGTAATTAAATATGTTTGCTTCAGGCTTTCACTTAATATCACTTTAAATGACATAATTCTTGTCATATTCATTCATAAAAATGAATATTACATTTGGTATTTTGCAGATTTGTCATTTCTGTTAAATGTCCAGACTTCTCAAATGTGGATATGCTGCCATGTTACTTCAAACTTACTATAAATAACAATAATAACTCTTATTACATCAAAATTATTTCTTTTTGTATTCCTTACAAATACAAAAACAAATGTCTCAACTTATTAGACATTTAAAACTTTCCTTACTTAGCTGAAGTGTTTCTCTTAAATGAACTGAAAGTTAACATGGCCCTCTAAAAGAACATTTCTATTTTTTTTTTAATTTTGTTTGTTTTTAAAGAACATTTCTTAATATTTATAATATTTAGCTTATAAAAGGGAAAAGGAAATGTTCTGGCTATCAAGGGACGTAAAGTTATGACGTACTGAGGCACATGTGTGGTATATGATGCACTGTAGTGTTGTAATCATTTTCGTTCTGCTCCTAGGTTTAATGTTTTTGGTGAGTACCTGCTAGAGCAGATTTCAGGAATTTTGAGTCAGGATCAAATGCTCATCACATACCATTCCAAAACACATGGCCACAAACAAACCTGCACTCTAAAAACGTGAGTGTTCATGTACACACACACACACACACACACACACACACACACACACACACACACACACACACACACACAC
>JAOUQZ010000010.1:8570326-8588567 GCA_028564935.1 Neosilurus hyrtlii | reverse complement strand
ACACACACACACACACACACACACACACACACACACACACACACACACACACACACACACACACACACACACAGTAAGAGACAGGGAGAGAGTTATCCTTGAGATTCTTATGCAATGCTACACTCATGATTAAAAGTCAAATTAAAATTAAATCTCTTCTTAACATTTAAAATAAATATTGTAATTAAAATGGTTTTCCCTCTAGAGCTCAGTCAAGCTTCCAAACTGTCACCTATTTTTCTTATTATATTACTGACATTCCCCCAAATCTCCCAACACACCAATAAAGATACAAAGAAAGTACAAAGGCTGCTTTAAGACATCCATCTTCACAATAAACAGGCATTTCAAGGCATGAAGGCTAACAGCTGAGAAAGGCATGCTATTAAAAATTAAAAGCACAAATCTAAAGGAGAACACAAAAGCAAACAACTTCAAACTCATTGAAATAGCTTGCACATGTTCAAGTGCCTTCATGAGTTAAGTGAGACACATAAGCATAAACAAATGTAAAAAAAAAGGTTGACAGCCACTAATGCAAATTATCACAACTGTGCATAGCCAAACAAAACATGCTGGAAATTACTGTCTAGTGAAATGCATGTACCTGGATATGTGTTTGTAAGGGCATGTGTGTATCTAAGACCTAACGCTGGCACGTTGCCACATGGCTCCGGTAGACAGAAAACAGACCTGTCCAAGTTGCAGGAATGCACTGCTCCACCCAAGATAAGCAAGTGGAGTTGAAAGTGACTCAGTAACTGTGCATCTGAGGAAAACATGCGGCAGCCAGAGAGCAAGGACGCAGGCCGAATTGGGTTCATGCTTAGTTCAGCTGCCACTCAAAGTCATTGATAAAGTTCACAATGTTCACCGGGGCCAATATGGTGACAGACATTCTCCTCATTGGTGATGCTTGCTTGCACTTCAGACATTTTCTATTGCCTCCAGTTTCAGCATTGTCACACAAGACTTTGTTCATTACTTAGCCTTTTTCTGCATTTTTTTTTTTTTTTACACAGAGATCCCACAATATTGCTGTAAGACAAGACGTAACACACTGAGCCAAACAAAGCCTGTATAAAGAAGAGTCAAAGGTGTTGCATGAAACTCAATGGAGCACTGGCATCTACTGCATTTATAACATACTACACACTGGAAATATGAATATCCACATAACAGCCACACTGCTTCCATGACTGAGTATTGGGGTGCTTTTTCTAGATGTACTATTTAAACACAGAATTACTGAGCACCGTGTGTGTGCAATCAGAAATAAACTGGAATAGAAATCGAAGAGAACTGGACAATTCAGGGCAGAAAAATTCTCGACTGAGGTGTTCTATATTCGTGCTCATCACACCCCGTTCTGCAATTCAAGCTGCCCTTTGTATAAAGACAAGCAATCATTCCATCTTAAAGGCTGAATAAAATAAAACACCATTGTGGATTCAGACAAAATAAAAAGACACCCCCCCACCCCAAAAACGAATAAACAAATAAACGAATAAACGAATGAATGAATGAATGAGTGAGTGAGTGAGTGAGTGAGTGAGTGAGTGAGTAAATAAGTAAATAAATAAATAAATAAATAAATAAATAAGATTCCATACACAGATTTCCTACAAAATGGACTGGTTTCTTACTTGTTCCAAACTGCCCCTAGGTGTGAGTGTTGGTGTGAATGGTTGTGTGGGTTGCCCTGCAATGGACTGGTAAGCTGTTCAGGGTGTACTATGCCTTCGCTCAGTGTCGGGTGAAATATGCTCCAGCCTCCCTGCAACCCTAATAGCAGGGTTAAGCGGTTTGACAAATGAGTGAGTGAGAGTGAGAAGATGCTGATTAATGATGGCAAGCGTCTTGTGAATCAGTGTCAAGGTGCATTTTTGCTATGGGAAAATCCAAAAAATTTATTTAATATAAGAATATAATAAGAGGTGCACAACACGCTGACGTAAAAAAGATTCTATGAAAGTTTGGTTGAAATAAGTTGATTGGCTGAGGAGCAGTTGAGGATTAGAAGTAAGTGTGACAGTGGAAGACGACGACACTAGATGACACATAGTGATCCATGTGTGTCGTTCCAGCTTTGCTGGCAGGCAACAAAGTAAATCAGAAAACGATTAATACAACAAATAATGGTTTGTGTGTGTGTGTGTGTGTGTGTGATGTGTGTATGTGTGTGTGTGTGTGTGTACACATGCTAAGGGAATGTTTCTTACCCCCTGAATGCTTTTTATTCCTGGATAGAGGAAGGCGCCTCATTACTCCCAGTATGTGTTAGATAAAGATGCATTTAGTATCACATGTAAAGGAGACTGTTCACAATAAGCTCGAGAGACGAGTTTGCTTCTCTGGTAATGTATTGTGGAAAAAGGTTACCTCAGCTCTCAGCTGCAGCATCCAGTGCAGCTCATAATCAACAACGTTAACTCTATATGGTAGAAATTAGTTTGTTTTCAATAGCCTTAATCCCGTATTTTCATATAGTGTGATAGTTGTGTATTTGAGCATTGTCTTCAGTTCTGACAACAGCATGAGACATTACTTTCTGGTGATTTCCAGTAAACAAATCCAACTCGGATAAAGGCTTAGTTTTTGGCCCCAGAATAGCTGCAAGGAGTTTAAAGAATAAACATGAGCTAGATTGGGTGGGTGTGCTGTAGTCCAGAAAAAAATAAAAAAAGATTCTCACGCAAAGCAGGAGCACTTGTGACAAATAAATTCCACCAGTCAGTAGATGAGCCTGTATCACTTCATGCTCAGTTCTTCTAGCAGGAGAGAAACTCGTCTGTAAAAGTGTGCCCAGATGTCTCTTCTTTCCCACTGGCTCTTCTGTCCCTTTTGTCAGGCATTATTGCTGTGGTTAACTCTGATAGATAGCTCTGTAGGTGGCCAATCATCACAATGAAGTCACAACACACGGATGGAATCACTTGCACTCTCTTCATCCTGGGCCTGAAACCAGCATTCATTACGTTATCCAGCTCCAATCCCTTACTCATAAAAAAAAAGAAAAAGAAAGCAGAGCACATAGCAGCCCAGTCAAAGGTGTATACAAACAGAAGTAAACCACGGAGCAGCTGATGATGAGATGAGCCAGTGACATTCAGCCGTCAAGCTGTTGTAAAAAAACGTGCAAAAAAGCAAGGAACTACAGTGAATGGGTGTAATCACAGAACCAATGAAATATCATAAGAAAGGTCACTCGTTCTTTCATCTTTACACTTGGTTTGGTCGTGGTTTAATTTGTTTAAGGGTACCCGTGGTGAATTAGTGTTACTTGCTATTTACAATTATCGTGTAGGACGTCAACATCAGTAAGACGGCAACATCAGGCCTTGACCCCTGTCAAAGTATGTGCAAGTGCTGTGACACTGTGCATGCTCAGAGACGTTGCCTTCCTCATTAGCTGTTCCAGCCTCGTAGTGATGCGAGTGGATTGTCTCGGCTGCATCACTGACCCAGCGCATCATATCATATTATCAGCCAGTGCTGAGCTGCACAAACAACAAGCGCAGAAATCACAGAAAACAAATTTCTTTCTTTAAGCCATTTTGGATTCACCATCACGCACAGCTCTGGCAGCATTCTCGTCATCAGAGTCACTAGAATGTAACGTCTTACCGGCTCCACAAAACTCCACTCTCTCTGGTTCAAATAGTTTAACATTTACACCTATTTCCTATAAATTGCTGCCAATTTTTTATCACCTAAAATGTCGCTTACTGAATAGATCAGTTTTGGGCTTATTATGGTCATTTATGTTAAATAAGTGTCTGCATTGTCTTAAAATAAGTGTCTGCATTGCTTAAATGTATTACGCACGAATTATGCTGTAATGAGGACCAATATAGGTACAATTTAAAAGGCAATGGACCACAGAACATCTCCATCCTGGTATTCATAAATCCACTTCCATCTTCCATTATAATGTTGAATCATCAGGGAGTAGTACTTGTACTCTATGGCCACATGGTCCTACATAATAATATAAATATTTATGTGCTGCCTAAAAGTGAAGCTCCGAAAATGTTTGCATTATTTTACATAAAGAAACAGCCATGATATAACATGCTGTGTTTTCAATGGTTTTCAAAACTTATTTCTCCTCAAGAAGAAACACTTTGAGCAAACAGCAAATTGAGTAAAAGGTTTCTGCAAAGTGCTCTTGGAATGCTTGCCTTGGGTTGCCTGTGTGGGCATGCAAGCACAGATGCAACAACAAAATAGGGCTCAGGGCTTTACGACATTTGCATGAGTATGGTGGTCCACTTAGCTCTGCTAATAATAAACATCAGAAAAACTAGATCTAACAACTCCCAGAATATTGCTGATTATTGTTGGGCCATCATGTGTTTTAGTGCCAACACCAGCTGATATAAACAAATCTATAAAGAGACACATTTTTAGATGTTCAAAGGTCCAATTCCTCATATTCAATTTTAAGAAGTTCGCAGTACAAAATGTTTGCTGAGACTGCACTACAGCAATGCTTACGCCATGTGTTTACTTGTTGGCATGGAGTATAAATATCCTGAGATTTGTTTGGTGACCATAGTGGTGGGTCTTTTTTCTGCTCCTGTCTCTGCTGTATGAGACAAATAAGAGTTGAAGTATGTGCTTTTAATTCACTCACTTATATAAGTTGTCCATGTCAGTTTGCACTGCAAGATTTTCTTCAAGTTTTCTGTCCAATGTACAACTAAAGCTGCCTTTACAAGGGCACCTCTGCCAGAACAGTTTATACCGAGAACAAGTTCCCACAGCACAGCTGACTGTGTAAAAAATTGCCACCATCTTGAGAGTGAATGCGTAAACACGTAGGAAAGTGGGCGCAAGTTGATCCGGGCGCAAGCTGTCCCAGCGGCAACTTGTTCATGTTGCCTGTGTCAGAGCAGCTTAACTCAGAAACTATTGGAACTATGTGATCTACAAAGATATTGCCTCACCCCTCCAGGGTCCTGGGTTCAAGCCTGAGTCTGTGTTGAGATGTGCATGGACTTGTTCTCCCCATATTACTGTGGTTTTCTCCAGGATTTCTAGGTTCCTCCCACAATGCCAAAATGTGCCAGCTAATAGAGTGATTACTCAAAATTGTTCCTTGGTGTGAATGTGTGTGTGCATGGAAACCTGCAATACACTACACAGTGCCATGCACTCAGTGGAAAATTGACTGTGACCCTGACCATGATAAGGTCCATCCGTCCATCCTTTCGTCCATCCAATCATCCATTTGCCGAAATGCTTAATGCTACTATTAGGGTCGCGGTAATGCTGGAGCTTATCTCAGCTGTTTCTGGGCGAAGGTGAGGTACATCCTGAACAGCTCACGAATCCAACAACCATTCACACGCACACTCACACCTAGGGGCGATATGTAACAGCCAATTAGCCTAATGTGCATGTCTTTGGACTGTGGGAGGAAACCAGAGTACCCGGAGAAAACCCACACAACCATGAAGAGAACATGCAAACTCCACACAAAAATGCCTGAGCCTTGGACTTGAACCCAGAACCTTCTTACTGTGAGTATGCACCATGCAAACGTGACAACCACCATGATAAAATGATTACTGAAATGTAGACGAAAAAAATGATTGAATGAATGAATGACTCACCATTCTATCTGAAATAACTTTTTTAAACTGACAGCAGTTGGTGAAATGTCAGCGCTTTTCATTGGGTCTTTGGTACATGGAGAGTAGTAAAAGATCAACCTCTATATCTCACGTGCATTTTATGCACCCTGCCTCATTCTAATGGTGCCATTAGTTAAACTCCCTGAGGCTTCTCAGAAGGATTGTTTAAGACAAGGTACTGAAAAAGTTTGCCATTACTGTCATGTCCCATTTTAGCCCTGATTACTAAGACATCAATTATTGCAGCCTTTTAAAACCCATGCCCACAGAGACTTTATGAATGACTTTATAATGATTTTATGTAATCATTTAATAGGTCCTTGCACTCCTTGTTAAACGTATTACTCTAACACTGTTCAGAAACATAAATGGGTGAAAAGTGCCACAGCTGCATTGCTTGCATGCAGTCAGTTATTTCATTACATCAATTTAACTGTTTTATCAAGTCAGTAGTTACGCTGAAGATTTAATTAAAATTTAAGTAACAACTCCTAAACTGCTAAACTGAAAAATCTGCAGACTGATTGGTTACTGATTCAGACATTTAAACCAATACAATGTGATATGCAGTTTTCCGTACAGAAAGATTATACTCATACCTGCAGGATACAGCAGTGATCTTGACCGTGGTTCCCCTCCACCTCAGTGGTCAGCGGCAGTCCCTGTTAGGCAAATACACATATATCAGCTCCACACATCGACGGTAAGAGTACCTCATTAATTTCCTCCAGTGCCAGAGGAAGAAGACTTCATTCCAGGCATAACAGCTGGTCTCCACACCCTGAAGCTGGATCTGGCTCAACAACAAGGCTTTAGGGAAACTTTCAGGAAATGCCCAATTAATGCTTTGAAACAACTATAAAGCACTGTTTTAAAACTAAACTGCAGAAAATGAAAGCTCCACCCATTGAAACGTAAGTGTATGTATACAAGTGTACCATCTGATAACACATCAAAGCACTGGTTATATTTACTTAAGGCAATTAGGAGCAAGCCAACTTCTACATCTCAGCTGTTCTGTTTGAATATAGGGTGGATTAAATATAATGAATCATATGCTTTACTAGAATTCTTAGACACAGAGACTATCTAGACCAAATCGGGGCATCTAGGACTCCTCGCACAGAATCATTGGAATTTTAAAGGTTGGTTTTGAACGTGGTGGTGACTTGCTACACTAGGAAAACAGCAAATAATCTTTTAAGCCAAATACTTATTTAAAAATTGATTAATTAGTTAATGTATTATACATTTTTTCATTCGTTATGAAGGAATTTGTCAGAAATTAATGGTTTAAAGCTCTCAAATTATAGGCTTATACAGATGTGTTATCAAAGGAACAAGCCTCACTCAACAAGTCAAAAACAAAATGCAGGCTATTGACACTAATATTAAACGCAATGTTGTTTTCCTTAATTGATCGAATGGAGCAGGAAGGTAACACAGAGTCAAAAGGAATATCAGCACCATGGCCAGCTACCACAACAAAAATATTGAAAATATGCACATGTACCTGAGGCAGAGCCAGACCCATCTGCCTGAGGCAAGGAGGTAATCATTGTTAACTTAGCTTAGACCCAGAGCATGATCATGAGCAAACAAACAAACAAAAAAAAAAAAACATGCCATATAGGAGAACAACATCTCTGAATGCTCTATTCACCTCTGAAGCCAGTATGCTGCTTAAGTATAGTGTCCAATCAACTGATTTTTCATATAAATCTTAGAGGTCCACTGGCATCTTCTGATCCTATTTACAGAAAGATAACTGCGTGATTTTTTTCAAAATGCAATATAAACAAAAATTTTCAATAGGCCTGTAAGAACTGATAAAAACTATAGAGAATTCGCTCAACTAGACCTGTAACAGCTCGAATCGATAATGATATCTTACCAATAATTTTCAATATTGATTCCCGTAGCTTTGGTACGATTCTGTCCGATTTTATTGCATTTTTCACCTATTTTCTGCTCAGAACTGGCAATCGCCTTGTATTTGTTACGACACCATTTTAGTTTAAACGAGGTAGCGCATGCACAAAGAGGGGCGTGGTGGCATGATGTCTTTAAGGGAGCAGGATAAAATTATTCCTGAATGAGTTTTGTAGATGACGTTGACACTCCAGCAGTTGAATTTAGATAAATAAACTTGTACATCGCATTAACCAAATATAAAAAAAATTCCGTTAATGCATTGAAGGATCCCTCATACCACATGACCCGATTCAACACAAATCGCGAGGTGTTGGGCGAGAGAAGTGGCCATCAAAGGTGATTTTGTTATTTTGCACAATATTGCTCGATTATCGCTTGTAGATTGATGTTCGATGCTAGAACGTAGTATCGACGGCCAATTTGCATTCCTAATCTCCAATTTGTTAATTTCCATGAACATTTATTGAACCGACAATGAAAATGTTTTCAATATTTTTAATTGCAATATCTTATTTGCATTTTGTAAATTTAACCAAAGCTTGACAAACAATTTTGATGTCTGCAAAATATGGTAAATTGAGAGCATGTTGACCATTGTGTTATATCACCTTTCCATTCAATTATACTTTTTAATCGTTTAGAAAATGAGGGTGTAAATTTTTTCAGTTTTGGCATTAAAATCTTTGTCCATTCTTGCCTGACACAAGGCTTCAGGTGCTTTATAGTCCATTGTCACTGTTGTCTGATTCTCCTCTTCATTATGTGCCACACAGTTTCGATAAGAGACAGATTTGGGCTGGCAGCAGGCCAGACAAGCACATTACAAAGCCATACTTTGTAGCTCAAGCAGAAGGAGGCCTGGCAATGACAGATTTTTGGGTTGCAGGAATAAATAAGCCAATGTACAATGACAATGACAAGTTTGTATTATTTATTCATTCATCCATTTGCCTCCATCAGCACTTAATCCTTTTCCTGGTGCCTATCTCAGTTGAGACTGAGCAAAAGCAAGGTACACCCTGAACAACTCACCGGACCATCGCAGGACAACACACAACCATTCACACTCACACTAACATTTAAGTTCGATTTGGAAAAGCCAGTTTGCCTAATGTTCATATCTTTCGACTGTTGGAAGAAACCGTGGTACCCCGAGGAAACCCAAGCATGCACAGAGAAAACATGCAAACTCCACACAGAAATGCCCAAGAATGGGAACCACTCCCAGAACCTTCTTGCTAACCACTTCTCCGTTGTGTTGCTCTGAATGTGTTTTTATGCATTCTTATTTTAATTTTACACTTTCTAATTTCTGGCATGGTGTCTGTGTGTGTGCATGTGTGTGTGTGTGTGTGTGTGTGTGCGTGTGTGTGTGTGTGCGTGTGTGTGTGTGCCTCCTTGAACCATCCATACTAACCATATTTTTTGGACCTGTTTTTTTTTTTCTTGCTGTCCTGCACATTATTGGTTATATGGTCTGTCTAATGAATGGTTAATCTATGAGACAAAGATATTCTTACCTTAAAACACAACTCAGGTCATGCAGTATTGGGCAGAAGAATTGAGCAGAAGAACTATAGATTACTAGGCTTTAGCTAGCCACTCGCCGTGGTCCTATTGGCTAATACAGCACTGATTTGTTAAATTGTTATAAGTTCGCCACATTGGCGATGCATAAAAATCATTCATTCATTTTATTTATGCAGTTCATTGTTTTTAATACATAATTGCTCATAATTGACCAAGTGTTGTTATCACCGATAGTGTATATGGTTTATGGTGAAGGCATAAAACGGACTTCCTGATTGGTCACTTTCATTTGATCTCCCTCATTTGATCACTGTGCAGTTCATCAGTGAATAGGAACCGTTATATTTGCTTGTTTTTGGTTCATCATGTGATTGTGTATTCTTGTAGTCTGTAGTAAACATGCAGAAAACAGTTAAGAGTGATAAAAGCAATGCAGAGGAAACCAGGCAAAACATTTATGATAGAGAGGAACATAGGCAAATTATGGAAACTTCATTAATAATGTTCATTAATAACAATTATGTACAAGTATGTACAAGTATGTTGTTCAAAAAATTATCGTTAGGTTTGTGGCTAAGAGGTCTTTCCTGTGGCTAGAGGATTTTTAAAATTTTAGCCACACTGGCTAAGAAAGTCAGCATCCTAGAGAAAGCCTAGAATTAATTTCTAAGACGTTAAACTACTTTTCCAGCCCAGTAGGGTTGAATGTATACTGTTAGCATATGCAATACACTGTGTGTTTTTAATGTCTTATGTTCAGTCAGCAAGTCTCCATACTGCTTTTAGTTTACATCAAAACTCTACAAAGAGATAACTCACTACCTTTTGTCACCAAAACCTGAAAATATCTGAGTTGATTCCACTTGGTGAAAAAGTTTTGCCTGGTAAACACACAGCAAACAAAATTAATTTTGCATATACTCAACAGGAATTACAGGCCTGGACAGAAATATACAATATTATACACCAGTGTTCATATAAAAGAGCCAGTCTAAAACACACACACACAAACGCACGCATTATCTAGGGTGATGAGTCGAGAAAAAAGATGTACATACACTTCAGACCCATTGAAAGCTCACTTCAAAAGCCAAGTTAGTCTTTTCCAACTGGAAAACTAACTATGACTGTATCATGGTTTTATTCTCTCACAGGGAGATCACAGAAGACTAAAGTGTTAATAATCTTCATGTATGCAAAGACACAGGGTCTAAATAAGAGCTATGGTCTCTTTCACAAATGCAGTACCATGTGCTAATGTACCAGTACAATGATATGTGTATCACCTTGCCCTTATTTACAGCCAAAAATCTACTGAATATCACACAGTATAGTGCTTCTAACTGAATTAAAAGCCAGAGGAAGTGGAAGAAATGATCTGATTAGGGGACCTCTGCATTCTTTTTCATTACAGTTAGCTTCATTTACAGCAGATATGTTATGGTTTTACCCAGGCTTGAAGTGCACAGTAACATCTAACATATGGTACCATGTGGGAGACACTGTGAGCAATAGCCATACAGTAGTAATTATTCGTATGAGCAATATGCACACTCAAACCACACAGTACATTAGTACACAAAGCCCATAGACAAGACAGGATAACACTACAAGGACTCTTATGTATACTAGAATGTGTATGTCTGTGTGTACATTTGGAAAATATTATACTATGACAAACAGGTGGCACAGAAACATTGGAAGGAAGGATGTGATGGTATAATGTGAAAACCCAAATGTAAACATGCATAAAACGCTCAAGGTTTGGACAGTTCACTAGGCGTTTAAAAAGAGATTTTTTTTCCCAGTTGTGGTTTTTCCAGACTTAAAGCCATTTTTGCAGAAAGTTCGGCACATTTGAAGTTTTCATATTGTTTCTGAGCCCAGGAACAATCAAAAGAACTGATCCTCGATCTTCATGAAAACTCTGGACTGAGGCTCACCACAGATGAACCACTGTGTGTAAGCTAGCTGCTCTTTGTTGTACCAGTATCTTACTTCCACTTCCACTTTATTCTTTAGAGCCCATTCTAGCCGACTCTGGGGAAGGCAGGGTACACCCTGAACAGCTCACCAGACCATCGCAGAGCCAACAGACACACAATTCCCACTTACACTTATGGGCCATTGAGAATATCCAATAATATTAATGTACATGTCTTTGAATTGTCGGAGAAAACCAGAGTACCTGGAGGAAACCGGTGCAGCAAACTCCACACAGAAATGCCCTTGGGCCTTGCTAGTGTGAGGCATAAGCCACTGTGCGACCACTGTATGGATATATAACTTGATACACAGTAAATTCAAAAATCATAAGACTAAAGCACTGCAATTGTTTTTAACTCTTCATTTTTTAATAAACTTTTACATGAGATTTAACAGTGGAAACTCAGTCTGACTAAAATTTAGACAATTTTCTTATTGCAAGACCAGCTTTGTCACTTGCATTTATTTCTGCTCATTAGAATGCCACGAACAAAAGGCCACTCGAATTTGATACCAATGGAAAAAAAAACAATCAAAACAGTAAACAGGCAAACCAAGAGAAACCTAAACTTTACTCAGAACTGGCATATGGAATTGTGTATCTGATCCATGTTTTGGAAAGAACTTTTGTGTATGAAAGTAAACTCAGTTATGAGCCAGGAGTCGGTCCTGTGAGCCGTTGACTCGAACATTTTGGCCAAGTGTGAAAACACCCTGAGAGGTGTTTAGAGATTAGCTGGTTGTTTTCTATATCAATCATATGGGAAACCGGTGCCAAATTACATATTCTGTGGGTTTTTATAATGAACAGAAATAAACACCACCTCAACAGTAATAAACACCACCACCACAGTAAACTGTTTTCTTGTCATTCATTTTATTGTAGGAATTTAAAATATAAGGCAAATAAATAAATATTTGTGGGATGTGTAGAAGTTTGGACACCCTACTAACCAATTCTAAGACAGAACACCTCCTGCAGAAGATATCCCAGTTTGCAAATGCATTTGGAGCTCAGTAGGAGTCCTGTATTTGCTGTAAGAATTTTTTAACTCTATTCATTGCACAATGCTTCCAGTTCTAAGATATGATTAAGTTGTTTTACATTCACAAGCTAAGCATGATTAAGAAGTTTATGATTCATGGGGCTGTGAGAGCAATCCCAAATGACACAGTGAGAGTAATTCCTTTCTTCAAATAGATAACCATGCATTTCGATACTCTGAATCACTGTCCTGTTGGTTTTTCCTGAATAACTTGAGTCACATTTGCATTCAGAATTAGTTTGATATTTATTAGAATCTAACTTTAATATTTCCTGTGCCACTGGCTGGTGCACAACCCTAAAGCATAACTCATGCTTAAGAGTTTGCTAGATGTTCTTTTTACCAAATGCAGCTCCTTTCCTTCTCCAAATGTACCTTTGATAATTGTGGTCAAATTTCCATTTTTATTTCATCAGTCCACAGCAGTTGTTTTAAAAAACCCTCTGGCTAATCTAGCTCATGGTTTTGCATGCTTGCTGAATGTAATTTTTAATCTTTTCTATCTAAATGTTTTCTTGGTCTTTCAGGACTTTCCACCGTTCCCCTTAACTGCCATTTCTTAATCACAATTTAGACATAGGAAATTACAAACAACTTTTCATGGATTTTTCCTCTGCCTTATAGACATCAGATTTGTATCTTTTCAGATCCTTAGAAGGTCAGCCTTAGTAGTCTTAATTTTTCAAATAAAAGTATTACTTAAGTAACTGTGCAGTAATATTTGTAAAAAATCTCAATTGTAAAAGCGATAAATTATCGTAGTGGTTAGTGGTACATCTCACAGCAAGTGAGCAAACCACTCTCTGGGGTTTGAGTTTCAGGCTCAGCAAAGCTGTGTGGAGTTTATAAGTTCTCCATGTGCTGGCATGGGTTTCCTCCTACAGTCCAAAGACATGCGCATTAGGTTAATTGGCTGTTCATTTGTTGTTTTTTTTTAATAGAATATGTTTCTTGGCAAGGGCTGCCCAAACATTTGCATGCATCTTAAAGCAAAAATAATTTTGTATACAACTGTTACAAGGTGCACTTTTCATCATATTCAATAAACATCTACATTCATGATATTTGGCAGACACCCTTATCCAGAGCATCTTACACTTTTTATACAACAACAGAGCACTTGAGGGTTAAGGGCCTTGCTTAAGGGCCCAACAGTGGCAGCTTGGTGGTACTGGGACTTGAACCCCTGACCTTCGGATTAGTAAGCCAGAGCCTTATCCACCTGATATGAACCCACTGGTAATTTAGTAAACTTTAACTCTCATTAATTCAATTTTAGAAACTTCATTCTGGTTAATAAAATTAAATTTCTTATATAATGTTTTCTTTTATATACTTAAAACCTTATTTACTTAATTTGCTTATTTTTGTACAGTCTTATATTTTCTGTTCCGGATATATTTTGATATTTTCTACACATGCTGCTCTTTGTGGTAATTTTGGTTTGTTTGTTTATGCAATTATCTAAATCAACTTTTAAAATTAAATTTCAATCAATTAATTCCAATAATTTTTTCATATAATCATAATAAAAATACTAAATAAGAAATCTAATAAATCCCATGAATGTTGAGAGAGAGAGAGAGAGAGAGAGAGAGAGAGAGAGAGAGAGAGACAGAGAAAACTATAAGCTGTATGAAGCAGGCTAAACAAGTACACAAGTTTGTGATTTGGATTTAAAAGTCTCCTAGTGATTAAGCTAAAATTTAAAGACAAAATAAAAATACGGGTGAAACAAGCTGCTCAAAGAGACGATATGTGCCACATATTCCAGAGATAACACCCAACATGGCTTAAGTGATAAGATGGACTTTGTACGGACTTTAGACTGAGGTAACACTGTATTTTATTTTCGTGATAAATCAACATAAAACCAAACAAACCATAAGATTCAACAAGTGAATCATTTTTTCTGTTTACTGACAAGACACTGTTATTGCCATAGTGTGCCTGTGACTGTTTTAGTTTCTGGCAAGACAATGAGAGCATGCACAATCAGTCTTCTGGCCTGTATCTTATGTCTAATGAAGACCAGGCTTTGTTTTGGTCATCTGCTCTGAAGGGGGATTTGGTGGTTTGGGACTAGCATGATGGCATGTTCATTGCAGTTTTTATTTTAGATGTGTATTTGGCAGTGACTCACTTCAGCATGAGAAACTAATTGCTACAGTGCTGACAAAGCTGCTTTAAAAGATTTGACCCAAATCTCAAAGTATGACCATGACATTGTCTGCACAGTGTTATTATAACAGCACTGATCTTAAGACCAAAAGTTCACTTTTGTATATAGACTGTCACACAGATGCTTACAGAACAGTTGGAGAGACTCAGTCATCTGTTAGTCAAGTGCACAGTTTCATATTCACTATGAAATTCCTTTACCATAATCATCTGCGCATGTTTATACTGTTGCTTGCTAAATCTCTCTCTTCCCACAGCTCGAGTGTGTCCATATTTCAGGCCATCAAACAGTGTGATTCTAGCCTGAGCATCTGTATTGCATAAACACAATGTTGTTTGGGTGCCAAGCACAGGACAACATTATGTATACAGTTTTCAATATGCTCACTGAGAATTTAGCCAGATGCTCCAGTCTCAATGACTCACTTTCTCACAGTTGTAGGATATCAATAGCAAACTGTTTAATTAAACCAAAATATATCATTAAAACATCACTCTCAGAAAACAAGAACAACTTATTACCTGAGCACATAATTATGCTATTTGGGACATTCTCTGAAACTGGTACCATGAAGTGTGACATTCACAGTCCCCAAGTTTTAATGAAGCCCTGCCTATTTCCCTCTATAATGACCACTTCATGCACCTAACTGCACTTTTATAGTAACAAACATGAATAAATTCAGAGTCTCTTCCCGGTCAAACATGCTCGAAACACCACACCAGGGAGGTGTTCGGGAGGCATTCTAATCAGATGCCCCAGCCACCTCAACTGGCTCCTCTCAACATGACGGAGCAGCGGTTCTACTTTGAGCTCTTCCCGGATGACAACTTCTCACCCTATCTCTGATTGAGAGCCCTGCCAGCCTGCGATGAAAGCTCATTTCAGCCGCTTGTATTCGTGATCTTGTTCCTTCGGTCACTACCCAAAGCTCGTGACCATAGGTGAGGGTAGGAACGTAAATCGACAGGTAAATCGAGAGCTTAGCCTTCTGGCTCAGCTCCCTCTTCACAACAATGGACCAGTACAAGCTCCACTTTACAGCAGAGGCTGCACCGATCCACCTGTCGATCTCCCACACCATCCTTCCCTTATTCATGTACAAGCTCCTGAGACACTTGAACTCGTCCACATGGGGCAGGACCTCATTCCTGACCCGAAGGGTGCATTTTACCCTTTTCCAGCTGAGAACCATGGCCTCGGACTTGGAGGTGCTGATTCTCATCTCGATCACTTCACACTCGGATGCCAATTGCTCCAGCGAGAGCTGGGGGTCCCGGCTTGATGAAGCAAAAAGGTCCAAACTAGAACCCATCAAAGCTTTGGCTGCGCCTAGAAATTCTGTCCATAAAAATTATGAACAGAATCTGTAACAGAGGACAGCCTTGGCGGAGTTCAACCCCCACTGGAAACGAATTTGACATGTTGTTACCAGAATACCTCAAGGCTCTGGATGTGGTAGTACTGTTTTGGTTGATACATCTCTAACATCGCATGGTCTTCGGGGGTCGTACCTCTGGATTGGCAAACTGGGGTGGTAGTTCCCCTTTTTAAAAAGGTTCCAACTTTGATGGATGTTGTGATGTGTTTGTGATAAGTCTTTTGTTTCTGGCCATGGACAAGACACACACAAAAAAAAAAACATTTTTTAAAATAAATAAAAAAAAAAAAAAAAAAAAAGGTTCCAACTATCATGGAATCACACACCTCAGCCTACCCGCGAAAGTCTATTCAGGAGTGCTGGAGACGAGGATCTGGCCGATGGTTGAACCTCGAATTCAGGAGGAACAATGTGGTTTTTGTCCTGCCCGCAGCGCTCTTGACTATCTCTACACACTCTACAGGATCCTGGAGGGGGCATGGGAGATGGCCCAACCCGCCCACGTGCTTTGTGGTCGTGGAGAAGGTTTTCAACCATGTCCCTTGGTCTATCTTGTGGGATATGCTCTGGGAATATGGTATACCAGACCCGTTTCTACGGGCCGTTCGGTCTCTATATTGCCAGAGCCAGAGCTTGGTCCGCATTGGTAACAATTCAAATTCGTTTCCAGTGGGGGTTGGACTCCGCCAAGGCTGTCCTTTGTCACCGGTTCTGTTCATAATTTTTATGGATAGAATTTCTATGCACAGCCAAGGCATTGAAGGGTTCTGGTTTGGTCCTTTTGGCTTCATCAAGCCGTGTCGGTGGCCATAGGATCTTGTCTCTGCTTCTTGCGGATGATGTCGTCATTTTGCCTTGGCCATAATTTCTAAACCTGTGAAAAAGCAGCAGCAGGTCACATTCTTGTTACTTAAATAAAGGATAAATGTGAACTGTCTGCCCTCTTAAAAACCTTCCAAAGAGAAGTATGCAGTAGTCAATATCTCCCTTTCTTAAAAACAGCTATCTATGTGCTCAAATGCAGAAGTGTCAAACATTCAGGCCAAGGCAGAAACACATGCTCTTACACAAAAACCCAGTCTTATAGCTGCCTTTGATATATCCTTAGGGATGTTAGGTCATGCTTACATCATGAGATTTCCAGGTAGAATTTCATGTTAATGAGCTTACTAATCAAACCAACATTTGGATTTGATAAAGAAGGAATAATACTGCGCTGAAGGAAAACACATGTTCGGTCTACAATCTGAAGAAACGAGTTGCATTCTTTGTCTAGCTGCATGATTAAGTATAATAATACACATAAAATATGTCTGATGAGAAATTAATCACCCAAAAAAGTGACAGATACCTGTAGTGCATCCATTACTAATTCAAACAACATACTTTATTGTGATTACCGGGAATTATTTTGCTTTGCAGGGACATTATCGTGCAATTTTTGAATGATTAGATGAATGATTAGAAGATTTTTTGGAGAAGTACACAATGCAAAGTTGTTCTAAACTCTTGCAGTCTCTGATTGAGCTGTATAGTTGTGGAAAGTACACACAGCTTCACAATACGACTAAAATCAAAGATATATTTATCCTGAATCGCTACCCTGAAAATCTGGCTGAGATACATCAAGCAGTTTTTAAGATATAGGCATGTGTAGCTACTAAATAAATCCATTCATTAATTTTCTAAACCGCTTAATCCTAATTAGGGTCGCAGGGAGGCTGGCGCCCATCTCAGCTGACCCTGGGCGAGGGCAGAGTACACCCTGGACAGCTCGCCAGGCCATCACAGGCCACTAAATTAATAAGTACGTAAGTAAATAAATAAAAACCTTTTTTTTTTTTTTTAAACTACACAATTACAGCTGGTAAAAAAAAAATCAGCTACAATAAATGAAGGCTGGAGTTTGGGGGAAGGGTGAGTTTCTGTATTTGTGTACAAGGATAACAGTTTTCGGTACTACACCATTCATCATCTTATCTTCAGAAAAACATCACCAGATGTGAAATTCAGCAAACACCTTTTTTTCTCATGCACTTATTAACTCACACTGTGGACCATGTCTGGTATTTCCGCAAACAGTTTTACACCCTCACACTTCAGCAGGTCATAACCCGCTTTCAAAACTGACCTGCAGTTGATATACACACAACAAAGCACAGCAGATGGCCAAGAACAGGGGTGCCCAATCCTGCTCCTAGTGATCTACCTTCCAAAAGATTTTAACTCCAACCCTAATGTAGCCCATCTGACAAATCCAATCATCGATTTAAATCTTCATTTCCAAGTCTTAAGTCTTGATTAGATGATTGGATGGTCAGGTGAACCTAATTAGGGATGGAGTGAATGTCTTCGAGGAGGTAGATTACCACGAACAGGATTGTGCACCCCTGGTCTAGAATGTACATTTACATTTTATTTACAGCTTATCCAGAGTAACTTACAGAAGTGCTTTAAAGTCATCATCAGTGAAAATATTCTTATACTGGTTCGTCAGGACACAGACTAAGTATACCATCAGTCAAGAGCTCAGTGGATA
>JAOUQZ010000010.1:8547038-8564107 GCA_028564935.1 Neosilurus hyrtlii | reverse complement strand
GAGAGAGAGAGAGAGAGAGAGAGAGAGAGAGAGAGAGAGAGAGAGAGAGAGAGAGAGAGAGAGAGAGGACACCCAGCATCTTTCCTCCTCTTCAGTCTCAGCACCTCCCACACACACCCCTATCCGACAGCATCGCCATAACTTACAGCTTCCATTAGAAATATTTACTGCTGCTAGGGGAAACAGGAAGATGGTGGGGGGTCCACCATTTTTTTATCACGACTGTGGTATGTCAATGCTTTTGTAGTTGTTTTGGGGCATTTGGTGCCTAGGAAAGAAACATTGGAGACTTTGCATGCCTGGAGGTGTATTAAAAAGTGAAAAGAAACAGAAGTGTGGGCTCAAGTGGCACCAAGTAAAACTAATGCCACTAAAAAGTAAAGGTATGAACGTTTATTAAGACATGTTGATCCTAATTTGTTGTTTGGTGTTGTATTTTTATTCCTCAGAGAGTGAACACTGGTTATGGTTATTTTGCAGAAACTTGGCACAGATCTGGGGCATTTGTGGGAAATGCCTCCAATAGGCACCAAGTGCAGAGTGGTGATGAGCCCAGGTTCAATTCCTGTGCTCGGCCATTTCTGTGTGGAGTTTGCATGTTCTCCCCACGCTTGCATGGGTTTCTTCCAGGTATTCCAGTTTCCTCCCACAGTCCAAAGGCATGCACACTAGATCTCATTGGATCTTCAAAATTGCCCCAAGATGTGAGTTTAAATAGTTGTGCATGTCTTGCCCTGTGATGGTCTGGTGAGCTGTTCAGGGTGTAAACCCCCCTCCCCCCCTCCTTCTGGTATCCCCAGTAGGACTAAGCTCCAGCCTCCTCGTATCCCCAGTAGGACTAAGCTGTTCAGCAAATGAATGAATAAACGAATTAGGCACCAATTACTCTAACTGCAATCTCCATGTGATTATATCTGGTATGAGTACTCAAGTGTATGACTGGAGGAATGTCCAGTTTTAAGACAATTGCAAATTGCCCCTCAACTGCTTTTCGATCACACAGAATGCAATTTAGTGCTTTTTATGTTTACCTACTTTATGCAGTGAACTGAAATAAATACGTTGTTAAATATTTGATTGCACATTAGTACATTTTATTTATTTGTTTGTTTGTTTGTGTTTTATTTGTACGGTGTGGGTTGCACCGCTTGGGGCTGTTTAGGGTGCCAAAACAGCCAGAAACACCACAGGCTGGTTAGAGATTCACGAGATGACAGTCATGATGCTTTTGGTGGCACTTTGGAATCTCTTTAAGCTCAGATGGCATTCCACTGGCTGTCAATTCTAAAGGCAGGCAGCTGAACTGGATTGTGGGAAATTGATAAAAATCTGACGCAGCATTCATTCATTTATTTGCTGAACTGCTTCATGCCACTAGGGTCGTGGGGAGGCTGGAGCCTATCTCAGCTGACTCAGAGGGAAGACATGGTACACCCTAATCAGCTCATCAATCCATCACGGTGCCAACATACACACACAACCATTCACCCTCACACCTAGGGGCAATTTCCCAATCCCATTTGTAGAAACTGTTAATCCTACTAGGGTCACGAAGAGGCTGGTGCCTAACTCAGCTGCCATTGGGAGAATGCAGGATACACCCTGAACAGCTTGCCCGACCATCACAGGACAACACACACACAAAACCCTTTACTCCCACACTCACACCTAGGGGCAATTTGGAACAGCCAATTAGCTAATGTTCATGTGGTTGGGATGTGGAGGGAAAGAGGAGTACCCAGAGGAAACCTACACAAGCATGCAAAGTCCACACGGAAACACCCTCACCGTGGGCTGCCGACTGGCGCATCGTCAATCTACCTGGAGATCGCAAGTTCGTATCCAGGTCGAAGCTGCAGCCATCTGCGACCCAAATTCCAGCTGAGTTCTGACGGGAGGGAGGGAAGGCATATGCCCCCGTCACTCACAGCAATCACCAGCCAATCCATGGGTGTCTGTGATATCAATCGTACCAAAAGGAGGCGGACAGTGTTTGCGCAGCAGTTCGTAAAAAGGCGGGTGTCAACGCCGCATGTCACGGAGGGGGCATGTGCATGCTTACGCCCCTCCCTGGTTGGTGGTGGTCGTATGTAATAAGGAGGACTGAAATCGGAGGGGGTTCGAACCCATGAGGTGGTTGCACTTACCTCTACGCCACAGTGCGGGCCTTATCTCAGAATTTTATTATGAAATATCGATTTTGCACGACTGGGAAGCAGACATGAGCGAAGAACACAGACATGCAAGTGGTTCAGGGTGGGTTTTCTTCTCTCGGTGAGGACTCTCACTCTCACACGCAGTTCATGCAGTTATGTATGGTCAGATTCAGCTCGTGCTCTTTTCAATCAGGATGCTTTTCCAAATCTTTCATTAGACATTTGGAATTGGACATCAAATCCAGTAACACCCTAAACATACTTGTTTGTTTGTTTGTTTGTTTGTTTGTGCTCAAAGGAACCAAGAAGATATTCTGTAATGCCAGTCCTACATCTGTTTTGGGTTTCGGATCCTAAAGAAAACAAGCTGAAGCACTAGAAGAGGAGCTGAAGCTGGCTGAAGTGCTGCTAATGTTGTGTGAAATGTGGAGTGTGTGGAGGAAAAGCTGTAACCTAAGAGGACCTGAGTGAACACAGGTCCTCAACCTCATCTCCCCTCTGGGTTCAGTGTGAGGCCGGAGTCCCAGCGCTCTACCTCCCCCTCAAGGCTCTTTTTCCGGCTGTACTTTGAGAGTAGCGGCGGAGGTAAGTAAACTCACCCTCGGGTTACACTTGAGGAACACGTGAGTTCAGCCGCGGTTGATGGACGCAGGGCGGCGGCTCCTCCACGGCCTCGCGCTGTGTGCTGTAACCGGCGCTCGCGCTTGACGCTCCGCTTCGTCCGCCTCTCTGCTCGCGCGCGCACGTGCCGCTCCGCCCACCCGGTTCCAAACTTAACCTCTACACTACCACACACCACACACCACTCTCCACTCGGGCTCTGAGCTCGGGTTCGAATAACATCAAAAACAAAACAACAGAAAAAGAAACATTAAGGATGAAAGGGGCTGAGAGCGCATCCCCTCAGTGACCTGTTGAACCGCTTAACCCTTACAGGGTCGCAAGGATGCTGGAGCCTATCTCAGCCGCATGCAGACAAAGACAGACTACACCCCGAACAGCTCGCCAGACCATCGCAGGGCGACACACACAACCATTCACACTCACAGGCAATCCGGAGCAGTCAGTTTTCCTAATGTGCATGTCGTTGGACTGTAGGAGGAAACT
The DNA here is from genome assembly GCA_028564935.1 of Neosilurus hyrtlii. Lineage (NCBI taxonomy): Eukaryota > Metazoa > Chordata > Actinopteri > Siluriformes > Plotosidae > Neosilurus > Neosilurus hyrtlii. The sequence continues at coordinate 8,560,844 of JAOUQZ010000010.1, read as the reverse complement.
GGAGTACCTAGAGGAAACCCATGGGAGCACTAGTAGGACATGCAAACTCCACACAGAAACACCTTTGCCAAGCCCAGGACTTGATCCCGAGACCTTCTTTTTGTGAGGCAGACGTGCTAACCACTACGCCTTACGGTCTTAAATGACATCTTTAACAAAATCAAGTCCAAGAAAATACATTATTTAATTGGGAATGAAAGGATGAGCCCAAGGAGCTGAGATCGCTCCCCGCACTAATTTGTCGAACCCTATCTCAGCTACCTCCAGGCAGAGACAGCTCGCCAGTCCATCGCAGGGCAACACACACACACACACACACACAACTATTCACACTCACACCTACGAGCAATTTGGAGCAGCCAATTAGTCTAATGTGCATGTCTTTGAACTGGGAGGGGAAACCAGAGTACCCAGAGGAAACCCACATGAGCACAGGGAGAACATGCAAACCCCACACAGAAACGTCCCTCGCCAAGCCCAGGGCTCACTCCCAAGAACTTGAGGTGGACATGGTAACCGCTACGCCACTGTGCCGCCTGTCCCGGCCCATGGAAAGTGCCAAAGAGTGTTAGTGTATCAAGAACAGGCCTGTTGGGAAATGTACTCTATCTGGAGTCAGCTTTCCAATAAAACAGTTAAAATCCAGTCTGAACTGCATAGGCCTTGGGAAACAGCTTTAAAATGTTAACACCAGAAATAAGAAACAAAGCTGAGCACACAAGCACTCAATGGATAATAAGGTCTCTGAGCCACTGAACTCTCCATCCCCTGAGTCTGATCCATCCTTTCCCACTATAACCACCCTTGACCTCTTTCTTATGTTTATAAAGTGATAAAAATCCTATTGTGCAATGGATTTTGGTGAGAGTGCAGCAGGAAATGTTCAAGAGAAGCAAGTGATGTAATACTAAATTCAAAGCCTGTGTCATCCTGAGATGTTGACCATTAAATTTAATTAATTTGGCAAAGCATATAAATTAAACTTACCTCTTTGGAACCAATAGTTGGTCCTAACAACTGAGCATAACTATCAGTGATGTTTCCCTGGTTGAAGATATTTGAATAGTTTTTAAGCTAATACATTCCCATAATATCTCATTTGTAGGTAGGTGAAATTAATGTAATGAATGAATGATCATTGGGCAGCACGGTGCATGGCATCTGCCTCACAAAAGTGCCCCTAGGTGTGGATGTGAGTGTGAATGGTTAGTTGTTGCCCTGCGATGGTCTGGCGAGTTGTTCACGGTGTTTGCCACCTTCACCCAGTGTCAGCTGAGGCAAATATGAGTGAGTGAGTAATCATTATCATACATGAAATGGCCATGATTTTCAGTCCAAAATCTGGGTGTTCATAGGAAGTTTGTTTTCCCTTTTCCATATGGACATGACCTGGATACCATCACATGAAAGCTCTCTTAACAGGAAAAGTACTCAACGCAATGTGTCACAATGTGTCACACTCTTCTGTAAACCTTTTAAGTCTGTGCTTGAACTATGACCCCGATCTTTGACCTGTTCTTTAATTCTGTACCAGTTCACGGGCATTTTGTAATGAGTAACTGGTAAAAGTTTGGTCCAAATCCATAGAGTTTGACCTTTATCCTTTGCCCTCATAGCCTGTCCTAGTTCATAGGCCTTTAGTAGTGAGTAATTGGTGAAAGTTTGGCCAAAATCTGTTGAGGAATTTTGAAGCCAGCATGCCCACAAGGAAGTTCCGATGGAGGAATGCATGCACATACAGATAGGGCGAAAGCATAATGCTTCTTACACCACCACGGCAGAGTCATAATAATACCAAGTGTTTAATTCAGACATGGTGGTATCCATAAATCACCAGTATTTTTGACAGGTGGTGTCCTCAAGTCAGATTCATGTTCTCTTTATCGCTGCTTTTTTTTTCTCCAGCAGTTTTAAAAGTGAGGATTTATACCCACTGGGCAACATTTATAAAAAATAAGCATTTTTATTTATCGGTTGGAGCTCTTAAACAGCTTTAGTCTGATTCAAAAATGTTCCACTCCACTTAATGTATTCCTGCATAACCCTTCCAGGCTTGTAAAAAGCAAACGGGAAAAGAGAAGGGGAGGGTGGATAAGGAAACCATGAGAACCCAAGCTGAAGGTGATGAGAAGCTGTGAGGGAGGCAAGAAGGGAGTAAAGGGCACTTGCTGTAGCCTAGCTGCTGCTAAGGAGAGAACACTTAGAGTGGGCATGAAGACAGGCCGGAGAGAGGTGAAAAACTATTCAACTCCTCCTCTTCATATCAATCCATCTCTTAAAACCTAGTACTCCTTTACTATCCTGACCTTTTTTCCACAGCCTCTGAGAAACATTTTCATAACAGCATGGAAGAGCAGTCCTTGGTGCTGGGCCCAAGTTGTAAAATCTGAAGAAACTAGGCCACTGCAAATGGAAGTTTTTAGCTTTTTTTTCTTTAAAAAAGGTGCAGAGAGGACAGCCAGGTCCCATAAGAAGCAGATGAGTCAGGCAAAGCAAGAGGGATGGGGTGCAATGGCGAGGGGTTTCTGAAGCTCCAGCGTTGCCAAGACTACCTCAAACAGACTGATAGTAAAACAAAGACAGGGGAGAGGAAGAGAGACAGACAGACAGATAAAACGGATGAGGGGAAAGAGAGAGCAAAAGAGCAGAAATCAGAGAAAGCGGGGTTGTGTTAAAGTGCTGGAAAGATAGAGGATGGGAGCTTAAAATAGTGGTTTATAGACACACTGAGACAGAGAAAAAACAAGAAAAAAAGGATTGGGTTTATCAGTGTTTGTACGCCTTGCCTCTTGCAAGCACTCCAAAATACACCATTACATCATAGAATGTGTGGGAACTGCAGCAGAGCTCCAAAAGGACTCTTTATCTCTCTCTCCCCCAGTCTTCCTGCTACCCATCACCAGAGATTCACTCCCCCAAATCTGGAGCGCGCACACACACACACACACACACACACACACAGAAGCATTATATCAGGAAGGGAAGCTCAGTTTGGTCACTGTGTCTTGAGATGTGATGAGAAAATGTGTGGTGACCTGAAGGAAGTACTTTATCCTTGAACACACCCGTTCCCTAGAATATAAAATTAACAGAAAACAGACTGCTCTTCTAACAGCAAACAGCCACAACACTACAAAACATGCAACACTGCAATATCACCCGTTAGACCACAGGCCTCTGAATTACTGATCATGTATTTTAATATCAGTGACAGCACTGGCAGTAAAACCAGCTCTTGCTCTGTATAAAGCACTTTTAACTCAACTCACCACAGCATCATGAGCCACATCTGTAAAAAGACAATGTGTAAAAGAAAATCTTTGTTTGTGCTTTCTTCAGAATTTTATCTGGCAGCTACTGTAGACACTGCGAACCAAAACATATGCAGAACAAGTAAATGGCAACAGCAGTCATTTATTCGCTTTGGATCAATTCATTCACACAATTCGATTCAGCGTATTCCTACAGCGCAGTCTGATGGAGCGTTAGCAAACCCGTGCATCTTTCTTCTGATGAGACCACAACTGAATGGACTGACCTTTGCACAAAGTCCAACAAGTGGTGGAAACCCAACACAGCTCATTACTCTGAGGAGACTGTACACATATTGAAGTATGGTCAACATTATTTTTAGTGGCACCTTTGGCCTTTTGGTTGCTTTTTGAGCAGCTAATGTTTCTAATGTAAACTTACTTGGTTACTGACCTTTAGTGGACAGCTTTGTCAAGAGAGAGTTGCAGAAATGCCATATTCTTTCCATGTCTTTATAACAGAGTAACATAGGATGTACAGTGTAATGTGAAGATAATTTTATAAAATACTCATCTGTCCATTCCCCCTTTTTTTATATTCAGATGGCTTTGGGTGAGATTCGGGGTACATCTTGAAACAGTCATCAGTGTAATGCGGTGTTAAAGCTGGCACAAACATCCATTCACACCCACATCCATAGTCAGTTTAGAGTAGCCATTCGACCTAAAGTGCATGTCTCTGGATTGTGGGATGAAACCAGAGTATTTGGAGGAAACCCATATAGCGAATGCATGCAAACTCCACACAGAAAGCCCAGGAACTACTAATCCAACCTCTGTCCTGGGCCACTGTTTGAATAGAATATGTTCTTTGACAAACTCTGTTTTCATATACATTCTAGGCTATTTCTACTGGAATCATTTGATCCTTTTATTGTACAAAGTTCAACTCAATTCAACTAATTATGTGAGTTTTGGTAGAGACTGCTTGCACCAGAACTAAAATTTATGATATATTTAATCCCATTTAATTTCCAGTTTGTAGCAGTATAAAGTGTGGAAAATCAATTCAACACACCATGTATTGTATTGTACCTTGGAGTGATTATTATCAATGTCAAAAACAATTTAATGTTTCTTGTCTACAGGATGGATCATAATATGCTTTTAAAAAATTCGTCATAAACATTTCTGCTTAATATATATATATTTTATCACAAGGAACTTACAATCTACTTTAATGGCTAACCATTATGAAAACTGAAGGCCAAACAATGATAGCAAACAAATAAAAATGTGGGGTGGGGGGTGAAGAGACATTATTTTTTAAACAAAACAATACGATGTGTTATGCAGTAGATGGTCCAGCTGATTAGGAAACCAGAACCTTGGAGGCAGCATGAAAAGCAGAACCTCCTTCATCCGCAAACTTCATTTTTTGCAGGCTGGTACTTTGTTGTAATTGGAAGGAGATTAGCTGAAGCTGCAAACCCAACAGCTAGACAGACTACTTTAAGCTGTAGTTAAATAAACTCATCTTGCACAATGAAGCTGCCGCAGTGATGGAGCGCAGATGCCGCAGGGGAGGGAGGTTACCTCCTTTTCTCGTGTACTCAGCTGGGTCACAGCCTGTATCACAGGCAGTGTTGACAAACCTGCACTACAGCCAACATTACTTTTGTGTTAATAAGCTGACTGGCCACTTTCACAGTCAGGAGATTGCCAATACTCTGGTTAACTCTAAACGAATTACATGATTTGTTTAAACTAAGACTCTCCCTCATAACCCATGTTTTGAGTTTGAGCACTGGCACATATCAGTCTTTATCTCTCTCTCTCGCGCTCCCTTTTTTTCTGTGTGTGGATCTCAGGTGCTTCTGCTGCACAATTACAATGATGCATCTGGGTTTATGATAAGGAGTCTTGTGTTTGAGAGAGAGTGCATGAGCGGGTGTCTCAGGTGCCCACTGTGTTGACAGGCATCTGAATCTGGACCACTTCTCCATTCGCACCTTGCTGGATCTGTATAGCCTCCTTTACCTCCATCTCCGCCTGCAGCGCAGAGCCTAATGCCTCAGCCTGAAGAGACAAAAAGAGAGAGAAACAGGTTGAGATGAAAACAGTACTGACAAGATTAGCAAAGAAGATTAAGTAACTGAAGCCAAAAAAAATAAAAATACACAAATAAAAGCAGATTAAAAAGGCAGGAAAAGACACACCATGACAGATAAATGTAGTGAATTAAAACAATATTTTCATCACTTACACATTTTAAACTGTTATCACACTGCATTAATACTGTGTTTACTTGCTTTGATCAGTGTTAACACTGTTATGAACTTAAATCAATCTGTGCTGCGGTATCTGAGAGCCCTAGCAATAATGAACTACTGAACCAATCTGAACTGCAGAGGGGTTGGATTAAGGCTCTACTTTATCTCTGTCAACCACTAAATAAAAACAGTGTGTGCATTCGAGCACGAGGGACGACGATGAGTCACATCTGAGAGCCGAGCATGTTGAGTGAGTCATTCCTTCCTCTCTCACTTGCCAAGAGACTGTACACCTGCACAACATGAAGAGGCAATGTCACTCAAGGACATGGCCCAGGCACACACAAAACCCCTCTCTCTCTTTTTCACACACACACTCACAGCACACAGCTGTGAATGCAACAGCCCACACTACATGAGTCCCTTATGTGCCATAGCCCAAAAACATGGCTGTTTTGACCAATAAACGTTCAACGGATACGATTTGTCTGCCAAGTACTCTGTCCCATGTCATTCAAGCACTCAGTAATGAACTGTTACTCTTCCACAAGAGGGCAGTGATGAGAACTCTGGCTTCAAGTCCTGATGAAAGCAACGTTTTCAGAGCAAATTTACTCTCCGAGCCTTTTGACATTAAAGATAATTAACTGTATTATCTTTAAAAACTCCCAAAAAATTTGGGTCAGACACCAGAGATGCATCAAAAACAGCTCATATACATTAATGTAGTGCTGCTTCCTGCACATTATGCACGTGTGTTTTGAGAAGATGGGTAAAGTGTATATGTGATTATGTTTGTCCTCCAATGGCATGATCTTTCTTCAAAGATGTGCAACTGTCGAGGGCTGCACTAACTAGGACACAGTTACCAATGGTGTATTTGGACATTAGTTGGATCCATGCACATTAGTTGTTTTGTGTGTGTGTGTGTGTGTGTGTGTGTGTGTGTGTGTGTGTGTGTGCATGAAATAGAGTGAGCATGAAACAGACAGAGACAGAAGGGGAGGGAGGGAGAGAGAGAGAAAGAGAGTTTTAAAAGAAACTAGAATTATCATCCGGTGGTCATACACTCTGTGTGTGAATGTTTGTAAACACTGGTTATGTCATGTGCCAGGATAGAGTGGAGGTTCAAAGCCAAAAAAAAAAGTAAGAGAGACAAAACTAGATTTTTTGCAGTGTTTCAATGTTGGATATTTTAGTGTCAGCTGGATTCAAAGGTTGTGATGACTTAAAAAATAAAAATAAAAATCAAATCAACATCATAAAATTACCTGAATCGTATGCACTGAATGACTCGACAATGTGACTCGCTGGCCTACCTTCAACCGGCCTGATATAGACAGCTACTGCTGGAAAAACCAAGCTTGTGTTCAAACAAAAAAGTTGAAGGCATACAACGAAATAGATGTATACAATGATGTACTTTGTGTCCATGTAAAGGACATGCAATGTACACAGGAATTCCTGATGATCTGTTCGGTCCAATCTGTTCTTCAGATTGCCTGAAGCCAAAGATGCCTGCTCGTAGCTTGTTTCTTGCTCAGGCAAGAAAGGTATGCAATAAAAATGTTGATCGCTTTAGCTTTTTTGGCCTATTTGGACACCCCACCCTACCCCACCTCAAAAGACAGCACACAAAGGTGTGTAGGAGAGGTTATATACATAAAGGCTGTAGATATATTGAAAACTTCTTACATCATTTATTTTATTATTAAACATGCCCCCAATTAACCTTTTGCCTCCAGACTAACAATCAAGCTGCCATGTTACCACAAAAAATTAATCCGAAGGGTTGTATTCTTGTGTCGCCAGCTATCATTAGCTTATATTATTTTATATTACATCATAAACAAATAGCTTATTATTGTTGTTATTGCATGGTAAGTATAAAGACTCTTGTACATGATTAACCGAGAGCAATTAAACATATATAATAAATATATATCTCATGGAAAATGACAACTGTTTCTGGTTGTTATCCCTTTAAAAGTTCTGCAATCATAAAGTACAGGATATTCAGACACAGCAATAATAAACTGCTTTTACATTTGATGTAGGCAAAACAATTTATCTTGTGTTCATTGTTTCCACACGAAAAATGTTTTGGAAAACCTAGCGTTTGGCTGCATCTGTCCATCAAAGGTATCTTTAAGCTATGACTGGTAAATGTTTGAATCGTTTTACAGGAAGGTTCAGATCCGTTGAACTTGGTACCCACCCACTTTGGGTCATTTGGGAGAATTTTGTCTTTCAGCTCTCATTTCACAGGCTTTCAGTGACTATATGGTTGCTTCTCGCTCACCTCTTCAGGTGTGGACAATGCTTTACTTTACAGCTCAGCTGTTCTGTCCAGCACTGGCATGTTACCCCATTATAGAAAGTTGTTAACAGCATCCAATTTGTCCAGATTCATCGGAGCTGTACTCAGAACAGCCTTTCCTGCCTGAAAATGTTTCTTTTACTTGGACCCGCCCACTTTTTTCCTCCGGTATCATTTATGGAAACTTTTTACATTAAAAAAGGTGAAACAAAAGTTGGGTTGAATAAACACATAAATAAAAAGTGAGTAAAAATATTGAGTAATTTTTCAATAACTCACTAAACACTACCACATGTTGGGTATGAGATCGCAATTCTCATATTTCTCACTCTGCCCTTCACACAGCATGAAGCTTAGTAAAAACCACTGACTTTATGACAGTCAGGGGAATGTCAAGGTCTCATTCGGGTAGAAAATCTAAAAATCTGACACACTATGAAGGCATGATAATTGGTTGAAAAATGTGGGTAGCTGTTTTAAGCATAACCAGCAGTGTTTCCTGATTGCTTTCTCTCTCTATGATGAATCTGTCAGTCATGAAGAAGAGGCTGAAAATTGCTTTATCTCTGTTTAATGTGTTATTAATGCAAGAATAAATCGGACAATGAAAATGGACACCTAGATATGAAACGATACACGGTGACCTTTCCAAAATTTATTCAACCACATCAATTTCATGATCCCTCAATAGCCACTTTGATTAATTGCCTCCTGTGAGGTCAGAGGAAATTTTAACAAAAGAGCTGAAGAATAGGCGCGTGATCACCAGCTTCACTTGCTTTGAGCTTGTTGATTTAAATCAACTTGCTTGTTGATTTCTTTCCATCGCTTTGATAATCATCAACCGTTAAACACATTTCCAGATCGCCACAAAGTATAAACAAACATGATTACAGCAACAGTCACAATAAAACCCAGACGGTCCAAGAAAGCGCAGCTCGATGCGTGGGGTAATCAAGAACACATTCTCCAGTGAACCCATGTCATCATAAAATGGTCCCAGTGATGCAATGCTGCCTGAAATCACGCTTCTGAGCTAAGAAGGAGCATCGGTTTACAAAGAGCCTGGCTGTGAGTGAGAATCAGGACAAACAGACAGTCTGATCTGTTGAACAAGGCTAGTCATGAAGTCTGCCATTTACTGGCCCTCTGGGCTTGGCACAGTATACTGAAAAAAAAATGATAGGAGGCTAAGTGTTGAAAATCAGCCAATGAGTGTGGGAGTGTATTGGATAGAAAGAGAAATGGAATAAAGGAACGAGAGCGGAGAGATGAAATATGAGAAAAAACAAGATGCCAGGAAAGTTTTATACCCAGGCTTAACACTTGGACAGCAGCCTGTTAAGAGCAATATGAGCAGAGTTTTGTATAAACAGATCAGGACAGGATGTGTATATTTGTTTGGAGGAAAAAGCCAGAATCCTTGAAAAACGGAGAAACAGTGGAAAATGGAAGAGTAAACATATGCTACAGATGCCAAAAACAGAACCAGGGAGAGAAGTCAAGTGGTGCAACAGGGGCAGGGATGTATTCTCATACTAGATCAGTATGTCAGGTACTAAGAGCACTACTGCGCTGAAATCCTGTTAAGCAGGAGGGTTAATCCAACATGAAAATCAATTCTAAGTGCTAATTCAAATGCTTAGTGAAGACTTAGGTTTGTCTGACGACAGCCAGGATCTCAGCTGTTAAAAACATTCTGGGGAAGTTCATTCCATCACCTGGGTGCCAGGACGTAACACAGGTCTTCCTTGTAGCGTGATGGATGTCGGATCCAGTCGAGACATGCAAGAGGCTGGAAGGGAGTGTGGTACATAGTAGTGTGTGATAGGTATCCTTAGGTAGGTGGCACTTCCCCTGTTAGTGAAGGGAATGCACCAAAGGGGTGGCGTGGGGGAACTTGAAGTGGATGAAAACAAATTTTACAGCTGTATGTTAGATCTGCAGCAGGATTCAGATGGCACGCAGGGGCAGAGCTTCTGAGAACAAAATGTACTAGCACATGACAAGGTGCTAAACAAGCATCTGACTGGCCTCCTTAGATAGAAACAGCTGGATTTTCCAGGTGTTGCAAAGGAGAAACTTGCATGACCTTTACAAGATAACAATATGAGGCAAGAAGGCTAGCTGGTTGTCCATAATTAGGTTCTGATATCAGGTGTGATTTCAGAGTTCATATGGAGAGATCATAAGTGGAAATCATAAGATCTTAACTTGAGGATGGATGAGCAAGGTTATACAACAGCTTACTTTTGTTGTTTTAGTTTGGGCAGATGATCTGTCATCCATAAGATTCACCTGAATCTAGGGGATACTCAATGTCAGAACTTAAACACTAGCATTATGCAATATTGGGACAAAAAAGAAAACCTATGCGAGCATGGGGAGAACATGCAAACTCCACACAGAAACACCCTAGCCTGGGACTTGTACCCAGGACCTTCTGGCTGTGAGGCAGACATACTAACCACTATGTCACTATATTTTTTTCCATAAAATACAGAAGACCCTACATCCAGAAACAGTATAAGGATAAATCAAGGTCCATGAAGATGTTGCATTTTAAGGCACGACAGATCCAGCAATTATATTGAGAAGATAGTACCCATAGTCAGATGGTTCAGTATTTCACTTACCCTGTATCTGGAAGTCACACAAAGCACACCCAGATCATCGCTGCTTAACAACCCTATAAAATCATCACTTGGCATCAAACAGAGAGATAAGACACCTGTTTGGAACATGGCCATTATGCAACTAAAAGCCATAGTTAGCCAGAGTGCTATCACACTCCAAACCCAGAGGAATAATTGGCACAGTATCTACTCACTGTTGTAGATCCAAAGCACAGATACAGGTTCAGGGTATACAGCCTCACTATTGTAAAAGGTAGATGTTAAAACACCTGGCTGCTCAGAGTGGAGGGAGTATGTGCACACTGCATAACAACATGATTTTTAAAAAGTCTTTTGAAATGTTAATATCCAAATACCACCAAGCTCGAATTATAAACCTTAATCAGAGGTCTACATCTGATAAAGTACAGAACTTGAGCACGGATGTAGAACAATACACACTATAAAGTATGTAACAACATCTATCGTTGCCGTTATCGTACAGCTGGTGTTAATTTTGGTAATTTTAGTGGTATGACCATTATTGGTGTTATTGTTGAATGCACTCCATTTCCAATAGTCTTGCAACATCATATAGCATACAGTCATGTCAATAAATGTTCAACTAAACTGAAAGAAGAGTATGTATGGGGGTCTACCACTTTTATGTTTACAAAAACGGATTGCAGTTAACCCCCCCCCCCCCCCCCCCCCCACAAAAAAAAAAAAAAAAAAAAAAAAAACAAACAAACAAAAAAAAAGACAGGTACATGCATAGGCACAGAGGATATAGAAATCTGTACATCCTTTTTAAAATGCTAGGGATTTGTGATGAGATCAAGATAAATAATAAATAAATACCTTATAGACATAAATATTAACACTTTCCACCTTTTTTGTGACCTATAATCTGTTCAACTGAAAAACAACTGGTGGGGGGGCACACCTTTTGATTTTATGACCGCATTCAGCCTTTCTGGGTTGGAGTCTTTCAGCATGGTATTTTTTAATCACAGAAGCACTTTAAACTTGAAACTTCGTCTTCAATTTAGACAGAGCATGCATGTGTCTGAAGGCTCAGAAAGTTTTAAAATTTTGAATTTCTCCACTAATCACATAGTAACCAATGTCCTGACAGTAGTGATGTTATTAGTAGTATTAGCGTTAACCTAAAATTAGGCCTTATTATACAACAACAAGAATCTTATATTATATATTCCAGGGTCAGTGGTTGCCTGTTTTCGCTCCACCAGTCATTTGTTCAAGTTGTTTGGAAATGGGGTTTTATTATTTCGGTATGGTCTAATTTTTTTTTTATGTAACTGCTTGGTTATAACCTTTAAAGTGTCATGATGTGTTGTGTACTGCTTGACTAAACGTGTAAAACATTATACATAGTTATAGCGGATAGGTGTACAGTATGTGTGTTTGGTGGTTCTTTCATTTCCTACAAATGCCATGGACTCTACAGACTTTTCTCCTTAATCTTGCCATGTCATCCTCAAGGTTTTCACATGCCACTACTAACAACCAGATTTAGACTGAATCTCTGCCACATTTTTGAGAATTATATTAATTTGTGAAGTGTTTGAATGGGAACCCAGCTACAGAGACCAATGGACAGAAGAAGGAAGGATTTAGTAAATAAATGTGGTGGTTGTAGACTGAAGGAGAAACAGACCAAAGTAGAAAAAATACAAATAAGAGTGTGTGAGATGTAAAAAAAAAAAAAATAAAAAAATTAAAAAAGAGCAGATGCGTACAGAGTGGCTAAGAGATTCCTAGCTTAATTCAGTGCATTCCAGCTAAAACGCAACGCCACAAATCATCAAGGAGGAAAAGATGTTAGAACAGTTTTATAATGCCATTGGTTAAGAAGAATCCATTCTGTTCCTGGTGGGAGAGAAGGATGGATATTCACATAAACCACCTGGCAAGGGTTTCATAATTTCACACAGTTCCTTGTTTCTATACTTTGCTCTCCTAAACATAATCAAATACCATTTAAACATACGGACCACAGTGACACCAAAACGTCAGGCTGCCTACTTTAAAGGCACCAGAGGGAATCAAGTGCCCTCCCCTTTTTTTCCCACATGGCCTGCCTTCCCCTCAACTCCCCAACCATGCCAAAGGGATTTGAATCTTGTCTACTAATTAGTACTTTCTCCTCCTCTAGTATTGCCTTTTTTGGATGATCATATACTTACAAATGCTTAGAGAAAGAAGTATCCAAACAGTGGGCAGAACCGGTGGAAATCTGACTGCATGTCATTCTTTACATGAAGAAGAAGAATTTCCTCATGGAGCACAGCAAAAACTTGAAAGCAACATGTACTGCATGCCTTGGTGGACATTCCAAGCACACATAATATTATGCCATGCTCTACAAATCCTCAGAAGGGAGCTTATGACGTGGAATTGGAAGGATCACTGAAACTCGTGTGGTGTCTGTGCAAACGTAGCCTGAGCATCTTTGAAACATGATAATGTCACCATAAGGAAATGATTACAGTACTTCCTCACATACAGGGAGTTAGAGCGATAGAAAAAATAAGACAGCGAGTCTATGAAAACAAACTAACGTGATGTGCTAATTAGCAGAGCCTCAGCACTGGAGCCAGAGCAGTGGGAAGGAAGCCAGGATTTACAGGAAGAACATAAAAAAAAAAAAAACATCCAGCAGACGCAGCTCCATCATGAGTGGTTCAAAGCTGCCATACCATTCTGCTAAGTGTTAACTGTTACCTACATAAAAGATTGTTGGGCTGTGTGGGTGCGTGTGGTTCCTTACTTGCACAGTTCCTGCATGGTCAGTCACAGGGCCCAGCTGGACGTACTGAACTTGGATGTCATTGGCCTGAAGAGGAGATGCTTCCACTGTCCCCGTCCCATCAGCAGAGGCCACCGCAATGAGCTGAGTCCCTCTCAAGACCTGCACACATACACAGAGTAAAAGGTCTGAATGAAAAGATGCCAGGCGAGGCAACTCATACACCTTATATTGTAAAGGCCATTCAGTAGTATGCTAACATGGCAACAAAGACAGGAACAACATAGATATACAGCAGTGTTTAAATGTAATGCTTGTACAAACAGAAACAGGCCCCACTGTTCCCATATAATACATACTAATCTTTATTATCTGACTGCTACCATGTTATGCTTTTCATAACTGCATTTTAAATAACTACATGCATGTTTGCATGTGTGCCCACTGATCACCAAGGAGGCTGAAAACACACTTGTAAAGATGTTAAATCAATTCTAATCACAGTGTGTGTGTGTGTGTGTGTGTGTGTGTGTGTGTGTGTGTGTGTGTGTGTGTGTGTGTGTGTGTGTGTGTG
>JAOUQZ010000010.1:8526344-8546938 GCA_028564935.1 Neosilurus hyrtlii | reverse complement strand
TGTGTGTGTGTGTGTGTGTGTGTGTGTGTGTGTGTGTGTGTGTGTGTGTGTGTGTGTGTGTGTGTGAATGTGTGTAATTGTATTTGTTTCATGAGGACTGGAATTTATTTTTAACCAACAGAGTGAGGACATTTTTGGGAAGTGAGGACATTTGGCTGTTTCTCACTTTTTCAAAGGGCTTTTTAAAGATTAACACTTTGTTTTAACTTTTCAGTTTGAATTAGGTCACAGTTAGGGTAAAGGTTGGGGTTCAGCATTTAGTTGTTATGATTGAGGTTAGGGTAAGGGGAAATGCATTGCATCAATAAATGTCTCCAGAAAGACAGAAGTACAAGGTTGAGTGTGTACACACAAAATCCACAAAACAATCCACAAAATTTTCCCAGACAGAATCGCCACCAAAAAAATAATTAAATAAATTTAAAACATTTACTGCCAAAAAAAAAATTAAACATTACACAAAAACATTTTAAACTCATCTCTATCATCTTTGCCTGTTACATCCTGCCAACCTCCCCAGCAGTGCATGTGAAAGTCACATATTACACTAACAGGGAGAGATAAAAGGATTTAAAAGAGCTGGTTTGTGTTAACAAGTGGTGGTTTAGTACATTTGTAGCACACTGTGATGCAAAATCTGCATCAAGGAAATGTGTGATTCACACTTTGGAAATCGTCATTGTCATTGCAGCCACTTACAATGGATTGTGAGAACAGGGACCATGTCAGAGTTGCATGGTTTCTAGGTGTTCTAGACTGGGTGAGGAAACCATGCAGCCCTTTGATGCCTTCTTCCATCTTCGGAGCACAGATTTCTTTCCAAAATGAAAAACATTTCTGCTTTAAACCTGCCTGTCTACCACTAGGTAGTCCCACTCCGGACCAGTCTGTATTCTATTATTTATATCTAATGCAGTTATCTGTTTGAACAACAAAGTTCCCAATCCTACAGCGAAATGAACACACACCAATGATACCAATGATATGGTTCCCTGCACATGTGATATCAGTTAAAAAGAATTATTTCTGTAATGAATATCTTGATAATATTCTCTTATAATAAAAGTGAAATTTGTGAACAGATTTTTTTGATCAATAGTAAGGCAGATCGACAGATGGTTCCAAGTACATTTATTATTTTGGCAACATGGCACTGGATAGGAAAATGGCATCGTCGTCGTTCTCAAACTATCAAATACATTTGCATTGAACTGTGAAGCCAGTATTGTGAATCAAACTGAATTATGACTTGAGTGCATTGTTACACCACTAGTGTTCACCCCCTTTACAACACATGTATCATGAGTTTATCCCTCCACTGACAAGTATGCATGCAGACAATCATTTACTCAAGCACAGCAGACCAGAAAAATAATCACATTGATATGGAAAGTGTGTGTGTGTGTGTGAGTGTTTGTGTGTGATGGTTTAGGTATTCATCATCATTCATCTTTTTTTCACTGAGGGCCACAACCCTAAATTTCGAGGTCACTGAAGGCTGAATAATCACTAAACATCTATTCAAAAAGGGCAACCATGAAATCTGCACAGCCATATTATTTGTTTATGCATTTGTCCTCTTTTCCTTTATTCGCTTCCCTTTTCTGACAACCCTTGACAGTTGATGTCACAAGATGACAAACTAGCTTGTAATCTTTCCTGATCCATGAAAGGCCAACTGTTTACTTGAAATAGGTTGGTTCTACCTAGTGAGTGGATGATGAATTCTATTATATATAATTATACACTTTAAAATCTCTCGCAGGCCACAGTAGACAGTCACATTATGGGGACTTGCCTTATGGGGACAAAACAACAGTTTTAAGTTTAGGGTTAGGGTAAGGGTAAGGTTAGGATAAGGTTAGGATTATGCAAGTAGTGCTTATGGTTCCTGTTAGGGTAAATCTCCAGGAAATTAATGTAAGTCCCCTGAAGTTTTGGAAACAAAACTGTGTGTGTCTGTGTGTGTGTGTGTTGCATTAGTATTAGCTGTGAAGTGCATGCAGCCTTAATTTGATACAGTAAATGATACAGCAAGGCCCTGATTTTATTCCTGGCAGGAAACAATTTCAAAATACATTTTAATAGATTTTTTCCATCATATTTTTCCCACCTCCTTTGTCACTGGTACCATAAATGAAATCTATCTTGTCCAAACCACTTGATTTGGTTTGCTAGACCTCAGATTCCTGTAGAAAATGAATTAAATCAAGACCATAGTTTTATACATGTGGCACAGAATAGTGCAACACACTGAAACTGTAAAAAGAATGAATCCAGGCCTTGAAGTCCTGTCCCTGCAGTGTGTGTTCTCAATCCACTTCAGCATCACAATTTGTTTAATGGATATGACTACAGGAAGAAGAATTTCATATTTACAACAGCTCATAAATTTGCAGTCACTCCTCTAAAATCTCATGGATTTAGAGGTCCTGCTGGTGTGCAAGAGAACATTTATATTTAGAAAATTACTTCATAACAAATGAACGTGTGAGTGAAGGGAATAACGCGATGGCACCACTTGTGTCTGTATCTGTTTTATGCTCCAAATATTTGTTTTTAACTAGATATGCTCATGAGACTGGTTTTAATCCATCTCATGTATTTATTATTTTTATTTATCTTCCAGTGATATTTTAAAACAATTTATTGTAGTTTTGTCACCCAAAAATCTAAACAATAAAAGCATCATTTAAATCAGCAGGCCAGGCAGTTATTGAGGATGGCCGAATGTCTATGTTAATCTGTCTTGATTTTAGCCTTTTATCTGACCATGCACACACACCCAGGTACACGGCCAATACACCAACTTGGTCCCCGCAGGATTCCAGTCACATTGCGCACATGTAGTTTCATTGACATGTTCTCTGAATCTTTCTGCTAAGCTGCTTTTAAAGGAAAGTTTTGGTCCTCCTATTCCTATATCTGTGTTCATTTGGAGCAAACTATCTGTTCAAACAAAATGTATTTGTATTCAGTTACATCCCTTCACTCACTCACTCACTCACTCACTCACTCTCTCTCTCTCTCTCTCTGTGTGTGTGTATGTGTCTGTGTGTGCGTGTATGTGTGTGTGCGTGACATTAATGAGCCACTCATGTGCATATATCATGATCCCAGCTGAATGTATGCAGCTGATGCACAACATTTAGGGTACATGGGGGCCTTTTCGAAACTGCAATAAACATTAACTCATTAACAGCGAAAAAAATCTTCACATGGAAACTTTGATTCTAGTGTGTGTGTGAGAGAGAGGGAGAGAGAGGGAGAGAGAGAACTTATATGACTGATGTTGATGATGAATACGTCTCAATGTGTAACCAACAAAGGCAGGAAAACAGTCACATACCCATTTCACAAAGGGGAAAAACAAACAGATCAGCAATGTGAAATATTCTTTCAGCAGAGCCACTTCTCACATTATCACCAGTCTCCTGCTGTTCATGTATTATCACACCTCTGTCTCCCCTTGATGGACTCACTGCCCGAGCACTCACAACAACAAAAAAACGGTATGATACCAGCAGGGGACACAATGACCATCCATTCTCAATTAGTAAGAGAAGGAATCTGTCGCTCAGCACAAAATGCCTCACTAACCTCAATTAAAGATGCAATGTTGGCTCAGGCTCCCCCTCCCACCAGTGCCCAAACCTTGGCTTTGAAGCTGTGAGTCACTGGCATGTCTCAAGGTTACACCGAGTCATCGTGGTACCCGATGCGTCTCCGCTGGTACTGAGAACATTTGCCAGCTTTACCACAGTGTCTCCTACTTCTTAACCAAACTGGGCTAGTATCACTCAGATTCCTACAGTACAATTGGTTAAGTCATACTGCTTTAATTACATTACAAACAGACGCACACTAAGTCATCAGACTTCACAAATATAAATGTAAAGCATGCTACAGAGTACAGTTATCTGCTTAAAGAGGCTCATTCACTTACTAGACAGTGCTATCTCTTGGAAATTAAATGGAATCCACCACAACGTCTTTCTGAAACCATTTTCTTACTCTTATACATGAGTGGCAATGACCCCTGCACTGGGAGCATATTAGTCAACATCACCAGTTTGAGGCGAACAGGAGCACAGAATTATCATCATAAGGAAATAGTGGCTGTCATCGTAAGAAATGGTGGCCCTTAACATACACACAGATGATAGTATGTATTACTATAAAAAAAAACATAGAACATAATCTATTTGGGGAAAATGCGCTATGCTAGCTTTATTTCTCTTGAAATTGTACAGCTTCTTCAATTTGTAAACATGTGATCTCAGACTTTTCCTTTTTCTACAAATCAGTGTTGCACTGCCAAGTAATTATCCATGTGCAAGATCATTCATCTGTTCACGCAGTCATGTTATTGTAAACAGACACAGAACCAAAACAAAAGGGTGAATAAGACACTTATATTTATATTTACATAATATTTACTATTGAACGGACAAATTTAACATTCTGAAATACATTATGATTTAAAGTGGAATGGGACAAATCCTATAAAAATACTCTACCTTTGAAACCAATGGAGAAATTCTCAATAAAAATGCATCAAACATTCCAATGAACAGCAGCCTAGTACTGATTTCTCATGCACACTGAATTGTAAAATGAAGACTATACGCTATCTGTCAGACGTGTGTGCAAAAATTGTAGGTGACTTTTATAAGTCACAATGGGATTCCGCAATGGCTCGATATAATAAGATGGAACAGTTTGGAGCAACATAAGACATATCACAGAACTCATTTCACTTCCTAAAATAGTCAGGACTGCAACTCAGCCTGGTACTAATGCTAAAGCTGCAGTATGTAACTACAAATTTAATTTAAAGCTGTCGGGTAAGATTTGTTGCGATTATTATTATTTTTTATTTGCAAGAATTCAGGCCACAAGAAAGTTCCAGCCATTAACAATGACATGTGGAACCAGCTTTGAACCATAAGTTAATGAAAGAAGAACACACAACCCATGGTTATCGTCTGCAGCATCACTGGTGGTCAAACCAAAGACACAGTAAGTATAACCGCACATGTACTTTATAAGAGTCAAGGGAAGATAAGATTGCCTGTAGCAGAGTAATTTTCTTCTAGTTTCTATCTGTTCATGTGTCTGTTCAAAATAATGTAGAAACAATCAACGTATGTACTTCCAAAAAAAAACAAACAAACAAAAAACAAACCAAAAAAATTATAAAAAATACAGACGATATAGACGAGATAGATTTTGGCAGGGATCTCTCCAGGTGAAAATTGAACCTCATCTGCAATCACGTGTATACAAGTGCATACCCTTCCACTGACAAAACAACAGCCAAGTCAAATCATACAAGTCATACATGCAGGACTGCAATTTAAAGTCACTGAACGTCATGTAGTGTGCACTTGGCATAAAGAAAAGTTAAACCTATGAGTTCACATTTCATACGATAATACACACATACACGTACAATAGACTGTGGCAAAACACAACAATCCAATATAATAATATAAATCTTTTAAGCACAAACATATTATCCATTCTGAATATCAATGGTAATGTCAACATCTGCAACAGACATCTGCCAAGCTTATACGTAAATGAGATCTTGGTGTTGACAGACTACAGATGGCTGAGATATGAGGGGCTGCAAACACAAAGTATCACATTAAAACAATAAAACACAGTATCTGTAAAAAAGGAAACATAAACTAAGAGTATAAATCAGTATGACCATTTCACCTTGATGTTATAAACACGGCCATCTCTTATAAAAGCCTGAAATGAGTTTAATAGAAGATGCTTCAGCCCAGGAAACCTGTCCAAGACTGTCAAAGGATTCTGGAGAACAGCATAATGAGAAGCACACATGCTGAGAAGCGAGGAGGTAAGCAAGGTCATGAATACACAATTGCTCACACACAGCCCTGAGGGTGATTTTTACATTTCCAAATTCCAGCCTTAACTTGATCTTTTTAAATACGGATATAAATGAGGCAACGCCTGAACAGCAACAAGGCAGAAAAACGAATAAAGTCACACTTCATATCAAGGCCCAGACATGCTCTCACTTAGACACAAACTATTTACACACGCACAGTTTCCTTCAAACATTAGTACATGTCAACATCTATTCATCATTCTTACCTCATAAAAGGGAGACTGGACAGCAGGTACCTCTGGTGAGTATATATACATACACACACACGTGTGTGTGTGTGTGTGTGTGTGTGTGTGTGTGTGTGTGTGTGTGTGATGGATTTCTACAAATCCATCTCCAAACCAATCCACAACAGTAAACTTTTTAGCTGAGACCCAGTTTAGTTGCTCTACACACTGAGGGTTTACAAGTCTTGGAACTGGAAGTGATGATAGAAGCTCTCATCTACTGACTCAAGTAGAAGCTCTCATCTACCGACTGTTCTCAAATCAGCTGCTCTTCATTGCCTGTCTTCTGTGAACATTCAGTTCGTGAGCATGTAGGTCCATTATTTTAAAACAAACCCGGCTAGTAGGGTTATAGCATCACCTGTGACCAGTTGACATGGCTGACCTACAAAAAACCATGTGCAGGGGTTCCAGTCAAAAGTCTGGACACCCCTTCTATTTTAGTTAGAATGAGTGGTTGTGTTACAAACAAATGTTCCCTCACCAGGCTTTTTTTTCTTCTCCTGAAGTTATGCTGCAATCTACTGTACCCATAACTCTAAAAAACTTTCTGCACTGAAGATTTGCAATGAAAGTGTGATGGGACAGTCATTCAATTTGGAATTTGGGAAATCAGGAACTTGGGTAACATCCTACTTGTCTGATGGTCTTCCACACACTGATTTAAGACCAAAATATTTTATATGTGTGTGTATGTGTGTGTGTGTGTGTGTGTGTGTGTGTGTGTGTGTGTGTGTGTGTGTGTGTATATATATATATATATATATATATATATATATATATATATATATAAAATTCAATGAATGAACTGATTAATCCTAAAAAGGTTTGCAGGGAGGTTGGCGTCCATCTCAGTAGACTCTGGACAAGCTCCCATCGACAAGGTGCACGACTATCAACCCAGAGATCGCAAGTTCAAATCCGGGTTGATGCCACAGCCATCCGTGACTGAGAGTTCATGGGAGCTAATTGGCCGAGCTTTCACGGGAGAGAGGGATGGCATACTCTCACTTCCCTGTCACTCACAGCGATCACCAGCCAATCATGGGCATCTGGAAGCTCATTCGTACGAGGGGCGGCTAGTGCTTTCCCTCCGAGTGTGTTAGGCCGCCCCCAAATACGCATTTGCAACAGTCCGAAAAGAGGCGGGCGGTAGCATTGCATGTCACGGAGGGGGCCTGTGCTTGCTTGTGCCCCTCCCTGGTCGGTGGTGGTCGTGTGATAGGGAAGGCAAAAGTTGATGGATGGGAATTGGAAACGACTAAATTAGGGAGAAAAATGGGCGGAAAAAAAGAAGACTCTGGGCAATGGCAAAGCACACCCTGGACAGCTCGCAAAGCCATCACAGGGCAGAAACACACTGTCGGCAACGCAATGGCCTACCCTTTACAAACGACAGCAATGGTTCTATTGCATGCCTCTCACCACAATGAGAGACACTGCTGGCCTTTGATAACCCAGTTAGCTGTGACAACTTGGTGATAGTGAGGCTTGAACCGCTGACCATCGGATCAGTAGGCCAGCACCCTACCACCAGGCCACTGCAGCTTTTTATATATATATATATATATATGAAGTAACACTTTTTTGAAGTCGCCCCCGTGTCTCTTCCCAATTGGTCCTGTTCCAGAACACACTGGGGACACCTCGATGTCCCCCCAGAAGAGCTGGTGGAAATGACTGGGGAGAAGGACATCTGGACCTCACTGCTTAGGCTGCTGCCCCTGCGTCCTGATCCCACACAAAGCAGGAGAAGATGATGACGTTTTTAAAGTATATGTGTTCATAAAACAAAAAATAATTGATTAAATAAGTGATTTCAGAATGCGAGTTCTGGTACAGTAACTACCCATTGTTCTTAAAGGCATAAGAAATTGTGTCCAAGCATTTGATCGCTACTGTACTTGGAAGCACGATTAAAGACTCACCCACCAAAAAAAGAGAGAAAAGAATTCATTAATTAACTGCCATATGATCATTTGTGCAGAAACACACATCCAGATGGCAGAAATAGCTGGTACCTAGGAAGTGTCTGTGAGCGACTGCTGAAAGGATGCTTTATGAAAGACCTGGGATGGATTACTACAGATATTCACATGGAGACAAAGTTAGATCATCAAATCTGGTAAATGTATTCAGACTATCCACCAGGTACAAGATGAGTATAGTACAGTGAACCCAGTGAACTGAAATCCTTACTCGATGTGCACTGGTTGCTAGACCCAAAAACAAACACGAGAGAAAAAAAGGATTGAAATAAATCTTTCAGTTATGCAGTAATGCCTTCAGCAGTAACACAGGACACCAAACACATCCAGCAACTGGAGCAAAGATGACAGAACAAAACAACAACAGCTTAATGTAAAAAACATTCAGCAAGAACTTTGCACTGAAACACAATAAGCAACTGTACAAACAAGTCCTCTTCCAAAGCGCCTTTATCTGTGTTCCAGAATCTTCATTACACATGAATCTCACTCAACTCAATTAAAAAAAGATAAATAAACGCTTGTGACACACCCCAAAACGGAAAGAGCTGCGAACTTGCTGAAATCTGCATGAAACTTGTGCTGAACTTCAGGCTAGATCAGTTATTCTCGTTCAGGGCACATTACATTATTTAAGACGGTGATCACGTCTCTCACAGAAGAAAATCAGATATGCCATTTTGGGACTTTTCTTCTTTGTAGTTTTTTATTCCATATTATGAGGTCCAACACTTGCGTCAACTAAGGATCCTGAACATACTGTTACAGCACGAAGAGACAGCACAAGATACTATCTGTAGCAGATATCAAAGCGATGAAACTCTGCACTTTAGCTCAGGAGTAACAGAGGTAAGGACCATGTTAACAAAATCTTTTCAGTTCATTCTACCACAACATGCTCACAAGACTACAAAAAAAATAAAAAATTTACAGTCATTTGTATCTACAGTCATCATAAGTCAACAACATCTGCAGCAGGCACACCAGAGCCAGAACAGATGTGAAACGGGGAATCAGAAGAGATCAGGAATGAGGTCAGAAGAGATATTGAGAGAAAAAGAAGAAGAAGAAAGACAGCTAAGGGAAAAAAAACATGAAAAAAGAAAATAAGAAGCAAAGAAACAAAGCAAGAAGTAAATAAATAAACAAAAAAAGAAAGAAAAAAAAGGTCAATGTATAAAGCACTTAACCCCTGAAAGACTTTAATCAGCTCAACAGTATCTATTCTCCAGCTGATAAGATCCAGCTGAAAGCGTGCTTTGCTGCACAGGGCAAACAGAGGTTGAGTGAGAACATCCTCAGTTAGCTGCTTGTCTGAAATATGACTGGGCCACCTGGAAATATAACAGAACCTCTGACACTGGCAGGTTTGAGCTTCAGTTGTTTCTTCAATGTTGAAAGGAAATACCATTTGAAAAGTTTCTTTACGACTCATTGATCATTCAGTAAGCAGTGAAGTTGTCTAACAAATACTCAGCTGAACCTTTTGGCGGCCCTTAAAGGCATACACCTTGGATCAGAAAGTCAGTTTTAAAAAAATTATATTTACATCATTCCGGTAAAAGGGGGAGGGGGGGGGGGATAAGCATCTTTTAGAATGAATCCTGCAGCTGTACTTCATTGTGCCCACTTTCCTCTATATTTACACGTCTGTAAGAAAATGTTACCAATCAATTTGATGTTGAGAAGTTGGCCATGCAGCTAAACAGGCAACACCCTCATGTACTCTATTGCAGTGCTGTCTCCTCTGTTCTGCATCAAAAAGGAGAAAATAAAGACAAGAAAAGGAACAAATCCAAGAATTACACATCACGTAAAACAAATTTGCCAAAAAGAGACGATATGGTTGTTCCCAAGGCTTACTGACGCACATCGAGAATGAAGGCTAGTACACCTGCTCTGACAACACAGAAGAGCTACTGTAGCACAAACTGATGAAACTGTTAATGCTGGCTATGATAGAAAGGTGTCAGGAAACACAGTGCGTTATAGTTTGCTCTGTATGGAGTTGCCTAGCTGCAGACCAGTCAAGTGGTGTTAATGTAATGGCTCAGTGGTATATAGAGCATACATTTTATTCATATTATATTATATAGTAGGGGCTAAAAACATTACAGACATGTATAAATGAAATATTTAAATCATCAGCTGGAGTTTGACTCTCAAAGACAACACCGTCTTTCCCCACTGGCTTTTTCTAACTTCCTACTATGCTATGCATCAGACCGCAAATTGGACAGCTTCTATTTTGAGAGCAGAGACGTTTTCCTTCTTGGCCACAAAACAGTTCTGTGTCATAAACTCTATTGGCGTGGTATCTAAACTGAAAATATTTAAGGGTGTGGTATGTAAATGATGTTGGCTTTCAGTTGCCACATTTATGCTGTGATTGGTGAGCTACAAAGTACTTCATGAATAACACATAAACCCTGTTGGATGATGATTTCTGCAGTTGGACTGGTGCTGGTTTTTTAGATTGGCTTGATCAATGAGTTTCGACCACCATAAAATCTGTACTATTGGAATGAACCTAGGAAAAAAAGCACATGACCTTCCTTTTCACTCTTCTCACAGACTGCAACTAAACCTTTCCTGTAGCTTACTGTCTAACTTTCCACACACTGCCTTACTGCTAATTTACCTCTTGGAATGAACTTTGACGGAGGACAGGGTTCAAGTATGTACTTAAACATTATGAGTTAAGTTTAGTTTAAATCTGTTTGAAAGGCAATGCCTCTTTCTTTTCTGAAACGCTATCAGCCCATAAATGTCTTGTGCTAGTCTGTCCACTCAGTCCTTAAGGACACATTTTAGTTGGAGATCCAACACCCTGATAGAGGCAAGGCCAAGATATCAAACACACCCAGCACTGTTTTCAAATAAAATCAACATCAGTTAAAATCAGCTGGTCAGATGCAGGCAGTGATCCAGCTGACAAAAATAATGACCATAATCTACTACAAATTTACCAGCACAAAGCAATGAAAGGAAGCAAAATCTGGTCCGATATAGCATGCATGCATACCACTAAATCCCATTAGGGTTGCAGAGCCAGCTCTGGGCGAAGGCGGTGTAGACCCTGAACAGCTCAGCAGTCCATTGCAAGGCAACACACACAACCATTCACTCTCACACTTACATCTAGGGGAAATTTGGAACAACCAATTAGCCTAAAGTGCATATTTTTGTACTGTGGGAGGAAACTACACGGAGGACACAGTAAAACATGCAAACCCCACACAGAAATACCTTTGCCAAGCCAGAGACTCGAACCCAGGACTCTTGTTGTGAGGAGGAACAATACACTATCAACTACTCACCACTACACCACAGTGTCACTCTTATTTTTATATATACTTACTTATATATATTTAATGCTTTCAAAAGAATGAAAACTGGGATAAATGTACTATTTCTATGGGTACAGCTAAGTTTGATCATACATTTTTACACATTATGGCACTAGATATGCTCAAAAATGCCAAATTTGATGGGAAACATGAAAAAGGCTTAGAAAGGGCACACACAATAAAATTAATTTACCATTTCATTTACATTTTAATAACTGGTATGTCCTCCTCGTGCATTTATACACTCCCTGCAGGGACTGTTCTCTGGATCAGTCTCCGGATCTAATCCTGACCTATAGCTGCCCATTCAGCAACCAGAGCATTCCTCAATACATCTAAGGTCACTGGAGGGTTTGGCCACTGGGTACCATATGCTCAATTAGGTTGAGGTCAGTAGATCTTGCAGGTCAGTCCAAAACCTCAATTCCCTCTTCATTCAAAAACTCAATACTAATTCTGGTAGTGTGGGGACGAACATTGTCCTGCATAAAAATAAAATTTTCACCCACTGCAGCTGCAAATGGTCTTATAGTAGGTTCAAGGACAGTATCCTTTTAACCTGAACAGAATGGTAATAGGTCTGCAGCCATAGGGGCATTCTGAGATTTCTCTTTTTATTGTGGCTTTGTGAATCTAAACACATCAAAAAGTGAGAAGAAACCAACAAAAGAATCATCTATACACACAAGTTCCTTAAATTGTTTTGAGTAGTTTTGTGTGTGTGTGTGTGTGTGTGTGTGAGAGAGAGAGAGAGAGAGAGAGAGAGAGAGAGAGTGTGTGCGAGTGTGTGTAATTTTTTTTTTTTTTTTAGAGTCGATAATATTGATTATCTCATTACAGTGGAATGTATTTGGTAGAAAGTGTGCCAACGAGTGCACTGTATTAGCATGTTTTCGGCAGAAAATTAACAGTCAGTTCATGAAATTGGTGTGTTTGAAAGAAGGAAGAATGAGCAAGTGTGATGTAAGTGACTTTGAGAAGGGCCATATTGTGGTGACTGAGTAACTGGGTCTGTTCATCTCCAAAACAGCAGGTCTTGTGGGGTGTTCCTGGTATGCAGCTGAAAGTATAAATTCTGTAACACCACCGTCACACAGAAAGAGATGTTAGGGTCAGATTCAAGTGATTTGACTGTAACACAATTTCGATCTTGTCTCTAACGTTGTCTCTTATGAAGAATCACGCATGGCACCATACATAAATATTATGCACCTTAGTTATTTTTAATCTGTGGTGATTTCACAGCATGTCACTCCTCAAGCCTTATCGCTTTCAACAACTGGACAGGAAACAAAAGATGCTTGACAAGCACTGCCTCCATCATCATTTTCTCCACTCATGTCAACAGGCAGAGACAGCCAGACCGTGCTGTCAATAATGAAGCAGTGAGAGAAAGATAGTGTGTGTTTGCGTCTCTTTCTTTGGCTCCCATAAGTGTGTAGCTTTGGGGCCAGCTGGCTGCATAGCACTCTGGAACAGACACACACAGAAACTGTACCAGAGACATCTGGAGTCCTTTACTCATAAGCCTAAAGATCCAGGCTCCAATCGCCTGCCCAGAGCACTGTACTCAAGCAGGGGCATCAGGTTCCTTCAACTCTCTGATTTCGCCAAGCAAACACAAACTCGACTGCATACTTAAATGAGCAAAACTGGAACTGCTCATGAACGAGTATGCATGTATGCACAAAGGCTATTCTCAATCGCTGTCTTTATCAAGTCAGCACACACTTTCCCTAAAGCCCTACTGTATTATTGTGATCTCCTGAGTATGTCTGAGTAAAACCTTCTGATCCCATCAGTGTCCTCGCTTGTGTAAAACCGCAGCTGACCTTGATCCACTGCCACTTTAAAATATGAAGCGCTCCATTAAAAGCTAAACATCACACACACTCCATGATGAAACATGAGCTCTGCTGTTGCCAGTTAATTCTTTCCTAAGTCAAGAAAAGCTTCGCACTACCATCTTTGCCTCATGACACCACTGGGAAGACAGGTAAATTAATTGAGGGTCTAGAGGGTAGCACTCCAGAGGTTCACTTATAGCAGCAACTGAATCCCAGGTTAAATCCAAAAGAATTCAAGTTCATAAGCAGGTACTTACCCTGGTCAAATGCAAAACATCTGGTTTTGATGTTAACACAGAGGAAACCTGAATTGCTGGACATCCCCCCATTCAGCATTCATACACAAGCATACCAGTCAAAAAGAGCAGTGACATCATTGAGGCTGGACATGGATGGAATAAATACACACAACATTTAAAGATGCCGTATAACCAAGTCAGCATGAACTGGGAATAAATGCTGGCTCATCAAAATACTACGGGAAAAACCCGCGCACCACAACAGACCCAAACAAAACAAAACACATGTGAATGAGAAGCACACTCTTAAGGCCTGGTGTAGCTCATAATCAAAAACAATCAAGCCCCTCTGAGACACCACACTAACTCTGTAACCAGGTTACCGGAAACTATATGAATTCACTCAGGTTGCAGTGGTCTTCTGACACCCAAAACCTGAGATACAGATCTTTGAAGACGTTGGTTAAAACTCAGAGTCTCCTGCGTCCGGTGTAGGAGCAACAACCGTCAACGGATTCCTCCGCCGGGAAACACTGAACCTTTCCAACCGTGCACCTGGCTCGTTCGGGAGGTGCTGTTGCTCAACCCTTCCTCCTTCCTTGTTCTTTCAGCCCAATCCTCCTTTCCTCCTTCTTTACCTCCTTTTCTCAGGAGAATCATAGTGTCAACACCTTTCTCAGACAGTGACCCCAGCAGGGGCACAACTAAATGAGGGCTTGTGTTTAAACCTGATCATTTCAGTTTTATGTACAAAAGCAGCGACTATGAGGGAAACTGACCCGATCGACTAAAAGAAGTGATTTGTGGGAAAACAGTGTTGAGGCCAGAGCAATTCCTGAGAGAAATTTGTATGAGAAAAGATGTGAGAGTCTGTCAACAGTTTTGGCTGCTCTAGCTCTGTCCTCTCACAGTCTCAGCTGCCTTATGCTGCCTGATGGAGGTCAGAGGGCACAATTGCATGATGATCCATAAACCTTAATGACAAAACATCTTTAAAGTGTGGGGATGAGATTATGTAGTGCTAAGCAACACCACAGACATGTTTTCTTCTTTGCCAGCTTCTCCATTTCACGGCATTCGCAGTCTATTGCTCTTATCGCTCCATCTGGCTGTGGACTGTGGCTTGGCATTGACAAGATCAAAGAACAGAGACTGGAGCTATCAGATAAAAGACTCAGAAAAAGCCCTCACTCTCACTCTTTCTCTCAGAACACTGTTAAAGAAAAGCGGCTGTTTTGTTCTGATCACAGACACTGGACAGACACGTGATGCTCAGTGCCGCTGCTGGCAGACTGTAAACCTCTTCATTCAAGTATTCCATGATCTTGAAGGTGCAGCCAGGAAGGCAGAAAGGAAGGAAGGAAGGAATGAAAACCAGTACACAAACTGCAGTGTGTTTCTCCATCTTAAATATACAAATCCCATAATGCATGTTTTACCTATGTTCATTTTTAGATGTGCTTTTTAAATAATTCTCATTCTCATTCATTCTCATCTTCTTCCGCTTAATCCGGAGTCAGGTCTCGGGGGCAGCAGCCTAAGTAGTGAGGTCTAGATGTCTCTCTCCTAAGCCACTTCCTCCAGCTCTTCCGGGGGGACACTGAGGTGTTCCCAGACCAGCTGGGAGACATAATCCCTCCAGCGTGTCCTGGGATGAACCCATGCTCTCTTCACGGTTGGACATGCCTGAGAAACCACACCTGGGAGGCATTCGGGAGGCATTCTAATCAGATGCCCGAGCCACCACAACTGGCTCCTCTCGACGGTGAGGAGCAGCGTTTTGACTCCAAGCTCCTCCCAGATGACCGAATTTCTCACCCTATCTCTGATTGAGAGCCCCATGAGGCTATGAGGGTCGGGTGCAGTGTGAGCTGGATGGCAGCCGAAAGGTTCTGTTAGACGGATTCTCAACTGACTCTGGCTTTTTGGACATGGAGGTTAACTTTTTAAATAATAAGAATAAAAAAAATCCATTAAGTAACTTTACCATGAATGAGCACTCTTTTGATAATAATAATAAAACCCCTGCTTTATTCCTATATTGAGTTTTATTTCCATATACTACAACATGCACTGTAGTAACACAAGCCCCTCTGCCAAACAATCTGTAAGCTTTCCCTTGTCAGCGCTGCTTAACCTTTGACTTATGCATCACTGCTGAACTGACATTTGACCCAAACATAACTAAGCCATGATTTTGACCAAGAGTGACCCATTAGTGCTCTTAAACCTGTCACATACATCATACACTCGGTCTATGAGTGTTTGTGGGAGTGTGACAGAAAATGCCCCTTTAGACTATTTGGAACATGTAAGTTCTATGATGCACTACATTAAAAATGTACGTCATGTAACGTGACCAACCACAAAAATATTGTATAAGGATTTTTTTGTAACAATCACATGGATTTCATATAAACATCATTGAGTTTGACATTTACAGACCAGATGTGTTTTCCCCTCAACAGAAGTACAACATAGTTTACATGTGAACGCAAAAACAAATTTTTTAAATCCACCTTTTCCAAATTTCTGCCAGTCCCTTCTATCGTAGCCCTGTCAAATCTGTATGATAAAAATGTGCAAGCTGTTTGTGAAAGGGGCTTT
This sequence comes from Neosilurus hyrtlii, assembly GCA_028564935.1. Lineage (NCBI taxonomy): Eukaryota > Metazoa > Chordata > Actinopteri > Siluriformes > Plotosidae > Neosilurus > Neosilurus hyrtlii. The sequence continues at coordinate 8,530,754 of JAOUQZ010000010.1, read as the reverse complement.
AATGACCAGAACCCCAGAACTGAAGATGTGTACATAAATACATACATACATTGTATCCAGCCATTGCTGATTTTTGCACAACAATCCCCCTAAATCCTCCAATTTACTACTTATGACCAATACACTGTCCAGTCCGCCATAAAGTACAAACACTTGGAAAACCATATAGGAGGGAAATATCATAAGCACATGAAGTATTCACACTGCCAGACAAGGTCTTGTGCAGCTGAGCATCCCTGAGAGGCCACTGGCTGGGACCAAGACCAAGACAGGAGAAGACAGAATCTAACTATAGCACACAGAGATGAAAAGGAAAGATGAAGATGGAGAAGAGGTACAGAAAAAAAATTGGACAGGATGAAGAGACCTGATGTGGACCGAGATGTGGAAGAAGTCCAGAAAAATAAACCGCAATGGGTCTCAGGCCTAATAACCAAACTGTCTCTATCTCCAAGATATACAGACAGAAGGCAGAGGACACAAGCTGCTCTGTGCTCTCCTGCCTCCTGCCAGGCCTTGCTTTAGACCTCTAACATCAATAAGGTAGCAAGGATGCTGCCATCTGAACAATACCGATATTTTTCACAGCTATTTTTGTTTCTCACCATGGGAATCACACTCAGAAAGGGAAAAAATGGCTGTACCGTTTGTGTGTCTGCATTTCTAAAGAGCCAGATCGGGAACACAAGGTTACGGGAATAAGTCAGTGTGTGTTTGCACTGGCCTGAACATCACATAACATCATTTAACAGTACAGTCTGTAAGTAATTGAGTAATGGCATGGTTTTTGTTGTTTTAGCTCTGAGCTTCTGCAGATTTGACATGAAATAATCACAGTTAGGAAAAAGTACAGACCATCAGATGTAATAAAAGAGATTTACATGTATACTAAGTAAACCATGTAGGAAACACCGCCATTTTTATACATCATCCATTCTCTGCCAGAGGACCAAAAGCAGTCTAATCTTACATAAACCTGTTGAGTGTAGTACTTGTTTGAAAATCTCTTGCAATTGATGACTGTAATAGACATCACCAGAAACTGGACATCTCCCTTGGGGATGCTCTGCCAGGTCTGTCATGCAGTCATACTGAGAGATTTTGTGCTTTTGTTCAGTGAAATACATGCTCATTTTATGCCTTTAAGAACATTTAAGAACAACTCTGTGGACATTAGTTAGCTAATATAAGTGTGTTCATAGCTTTCCTGATTTCAGGTGGATAATTAAATCAGATTTATTAAACTTTATCCTGCCTGATTTAAAACTTCATATATAAAATGCAATTAATCTCTATCCCGACCCTGTTGTTTATCCGATCATTATATTGTTTAAAAAAAAGCTTTTTAAGCATCTAAGGTGAAATATTTGCCCTACTGCTGTTAGGGTCACAAGTTCAAATTCCAATAATGACAGAGCCAAAGAAGCAAAATTGCCCATGCTGTCTCGGGGGGAGGAATAACCAATTTAACCAATCACTGGTAGAGGGGAGACAGTACCCACTCCTTCAAGTGTTTTAAACTGTCGTGGGACACAGTATGAGCAGCAGTTTAAAAGAGAAGGGTAGTGGTCATCAGGTGTCCCAGATGAAGTCTATTAGCTTTCACCCACCTGAGCTGGTAACTAATGTATGATGGGAGAGCTTGTACTGGAGAAAATTAAGACAGAAACAAACAGACTAAAGGGGGTTAAAGAGGTAAATAAATAAATAAATAAACAAACAAATTAATAAAGGTGAAGAGGGCTAATCAAGGGTTCTTTGCACCATAAAATGGTTCTCCTTGGACCCATTTCTAATTGGGAAACACACTGATGTAAGGTTTTTGCAAATACCATTTTCAAGGTTTCCCTTTAGGGATGATAAAAGAGCCCACAGGTTCACATGAGCGGAGCACCATCGATAAAGAAAAAGCATCTAACCATCAAGTTGCTTTTGGAACGTCAAAAAAACCTATAGTGTGTGTATGTCCGTCCCTCTAGGGTACATGTACACATGGGATCCCTGTGTTATTCATTGAAAATTTTATTTCTCGAAAAAAGAAAAACTGAAGAAAAGTTTTGTTGTAAAGTAATACCGTGGTTCCCCGATAAGTCCTACCCTTACTTCAGCAGAATGGTCCTAAATAAGCCCTACCCCGAAAATAAGACCTAGCTGAATACAGATTTTGTCTGCACCTTCCCCTCATTTTCTATGAATGCACGCGCACCAGCGTTATTTACAGCAGCGCAGCGGAGGAGACACAGAAAAAGAGGAAGTTAAGGGAACAAAAACGGTAAGTAAAGTTTTATAAAGCAGGACTGAGGGGTATGATGGGGATAAAAGCAGGACTGGAGGAACATAACCGTTATCATTTTACTGGTATTATCTTGTCTGTTTTGACCCCAGACATGAGGGCAAAAAGGAAGAGCTACTTGTCAAGTAAATCATATGGGAGATCCGCGTTTGGGCAGTGCCTAAATCTATACATTAGTTTCTATGAGTATGCATCAATCTGCTGTAACATCTCTGTGTGTTAGTCAGTCACAAGTCTCTGTTCAAAGTGTTTCTTGTCATTATTTCAACATTTTTCTTAATGATCAAAAGTAGTTTTGATCTATTCACTCCTGCAATGCTCCTTAGCCAGAAACTCGAGCATTTTCAATTCTTTAAAAAAAGTTGTTGTTCTTGCAAACAGTTTGCTTTGGCATGTCTATTCGTTTGTCTGTCTCCAGCTGATTTGTTTGGATTTGTCTTCCTCAGGATGACCTACTTAACTACAATCCATGTCATTGGTCCTCATGTTCAAGCATAAACAGTAACAAACTCAAGATACCAACCCCACATTTGTGCATCATGCAGTAATAAAACGACACACAGTCACCCAAAAACAACTCAGTAGCCAACTGTTCAGTTCTGTCTGAGCCAGAGAAATGTGAAGATTGCTTATGAAAAGTGTTGGAATTCCAACATGGTTCAACTCATAACTGTTCAAACACTTAAATTAAAGGTGACAATCCAAATTTCAAATTCAGTGCACTGGAGTACAGGAAGCCAAAAATTTTTGAATTTTAATAATAATAAAATTTGGGTCATTTTCCAAAACCATATGACTCTACTATGAGTCTATACTGAAAGAGGTTTTAACAAAGAGTGCTTTTATGTACACAATACACTTAAGCACCACACACACACACACACAATTTTTTTAAATTAAAGTTCTTTTCTAACTTAAAAAGTTTATAAAATAACTGAAACGTAAAAGTTCATATACAGTGAGATGCATCAAGATTTTACAGACTAACTTACTTATTTTGTACATCTTTTACTTAAGAAACATACTGCTTCAGTGAGTGGCGACAAATATATAAAAGTAAGTTTTAAACAAATCTTGTTTTAGTTTGCCTTTCTTATGTTTCCGTGCAGTAAAGACTAAAACTTGAAATGGGTTTAAAAGGACACCATTTCAGGGACTGTTCACCGACATTCACCTCACTTTCACTGAATAATGACTGAAAAAGTGAAACAATCAGATCATGCTATTCCTGTACAGTATATACTAGATGTACAGAGAGAGATAAAATCACAAAAAAGGAAAGGAAAGGAAACCTGTCCAGATGAAGAGCCCCATTTGAGTTGTCTCAAGCCTGCTTCCCTTCTCACACTGATCACACAGACATGTATACTTAGAGTAATCATACTCTAATATACTTTTATAACTGTGTAATGCATACACAACATGTGAGGTAAATGGTATGTATATGTGTCATTTCTGCACTGGTCTCCTTTAATTTGATGCAGAGATAATGCAGTTAAGATAAAGAAGAAGAACTGTTTCGCATCAAAATAAAGAGGTTCAGAAAAAGAGAGAGAGAGAGAGAGAGAGAGAGCGAGAGAGAGAGACAGAGTGAGAGAGACACAGAGAAACTATCGGCGATAGAAAGACAGAGAGCGAGAAAAGGCAGACAAGAATGACTGGTAAAGAGACTGTGAAAGAGAGGGATAAAAAGCAAGAGGAGTGAGTAAAATAGAGCCTGAGAGTGGCAGAGAAAGTAAGAGAAACACAAAAATAGAGAGAAGGGTGCATGCAGAGGCGAAATGAAGTATTACCTGTCCATCCTGCCCAACATGCACCTGGTGGATCTGTAGGTTTCCCTGAAAAAGACACAAGACTTATTAGCATAAGTTGTAGTTTAAGTTATAACTTTGCACACGCACACACACACAGACACACACACACACACACACACACACACACACACAGACTAATAGGTTATACAGGTACTACCAGGTTCCACCCATTAAACCCCTCCTGTCTTAGAAAAGCAAACAAAACACAACAGTCACGTGGATTCACTTACAGTTGTGTTCAAAATTATTCAACCCCCAATGCTGTAAAGGGCTTTAGGGACTATAGTGTACATTTGGAATTTT
>JAOUQZ010000010.1:8515013-8526244 GCA_028564935.1 Neosilurus hyrtlii | reverse complement strand
TACCAGGTTCCACCCATTAAACCCCTCCTGTCTTAGAAAAGCAAACAAAACACAACAGTCACGTGGATTCACTTACATCAAAGAATCCACCTTTTCGTTTATTTATTTATTTTATTTCAATGAATCAGGCTATCTGGTCTTCTTGTGTGTGTGATCAAACCTCCAGCTGACCTCCAGCTGTCACGTTAATCTATTTGAGCTTTCGTGGCTTTTTTTCTTTTTTGTATTTTATGGCTAGAACACACACAAGAGAAAAATGAGACTCACTCCACCAAGCACAAATGCACACAGTCTCAGAGAGTAGAAAGACACCATCACCACATTCTCTCTCTCACACACACTCACACACACACAGACTTCCTCTCTTGAACACACTGGAGATGTGAGCAGCAGGGAATAAGACCTCATTTCCTTTCGAAACTTTTAAACAAATGGCTTTGATGAGACAGGCCCAGCTTTGAACTCCAACAACAAACAATACCAGTACAGTTAAAAGAAAAGAGAAACCTTTCCTAGCCTTCCCAAAGTGAACTTGGAAAAGAGGGAAAAAAAGCCTATACAGATCTTCTCGAAGACACCCCCCCCCCCCCCCCCCCCCCCCCCCCCCCCCCCCCCCCACTCTCACTGTTTCAATATTAACATCCCTGTTCACGTTACCATTTGCCTGGGTTTATTGTGGTGCTTTGGAACTTCTTTCTCATTTACAGTTCATTAACTACAGTGCTCATGCATTTACTGCCCTTGTAAACTTCAGCCTCGGCTGCTCCCACTAAGCTCCTGTGTAATATCAAGAGGCTAATAACTGCTAAAGACCAAGGCCTTACTGCTCATTCATTCTCCTCTTATTACAGCTCTTTTACTCTTGGCCATACCACTTACTGAAAACTGAAAAAAAATACTGAAAAAGTGTTTACAATCATTCAAAGCATTATAAAGACTAATAAATCATTATGCTTCTCCGACATGAGGGGTATTTATACTGTAAGGAGAGAGAAAATACAAAAAAAATAATTTAATGACTAATAGCTTTGCCAAGTTTTCAGTTTTTAGATTAGAAGCTCTGAATTTTAATATCAGAGCATATGAAAATGAGTTATCACTCAAGAATGTGCCAAAATAGCAGTTTATTTTTTTATTTGTTTTAAAATAAAAACACCAGTATCGATATATTAATATACAAAGAGTGACAGTCTGGTCATCAATAACTTTTTGCCTTGGTGCTCTAAATCACTAATGATTTTCCTGCATGACTGCTGTGCTGAAGAATGTTCCTGGTTCATTAAGTAGGAAATAATGTACCAGAAAGAATAACCAGACTGCTGTACATTATCCCACTTAATACACAGATACCTACAAAATACTGATTCAAAATATACAGCACAGTGGTGTAGTGATTAGCACATCCACCTCACAGCAAAAAGGTCCTCGATTCATGTCCCAGCCCTGTGGAATTTGCATGTTCTTTCTGATCTTAAGTGGGTTTCCTCTGGGTACTCCAGTTTCCTCCTGTGGTCGAAGACATGAATGTTAGGCTAACTGGCTGTTCTAAACTCCACCCTAGGTGAATGGTTGTAAATGGTTGTGCGTATTGGCCATGCAATGGTCTGACAAGCTGTTCAGGTCGTACTCTGTTTTCACTCAGTGTTGGCTAAGATGACCCAGTGTTGGCTAAGTTGCCCATCAGTGGTTGGGCTTAATCCTGACTGGCGCATATCAGTATGATTTTATTAATTTAAAAATGTATTTTATTACCACCACTTATGGCATGCTCAACAGCAATGGAGTGACGGCTGAATACCAGAATGTACCAATCAGAATCGAGTTTTCAAGTGAGCCATGCAATAAGTGGGATTGCATTAAATAAGCCAGTCATAATTACATTACTTCATGATAACGACTGGTTTGCTCACTGGAGGTGACTGAATATGAGCTGAAATCCGAGGAGTAGTTTAGCCAATCATAGATTAAATATTATAATAATCGATAATTAGACCAGTGGTTCCCAATTCTGGCCATGCAAATGTTAGTGTTATTCCTGCTCCCAACATATCTGATTCAATTAACAGGCTAATTAAGAGCCATTCCTGAGTTGACATTGGTGTATGAGAACAGGGAAAACACTACAATAAGCAAGACTGAGTGTCCTCAAGAACTAGCGCTGGGAACCTCTGCATGAGACAGGGTCGTGGGACTAGTGGGAAAAAAAAATTTCATAATTGCATTCCTTAAACTGTTATCTGAATAAGCAGCTGGGAGAATATGAGGTTAAATAATAAAGCACTTCAGTAAAACAGAGCCATTTCTGAGTAGCCCAAAGTAGCTTTTTGCAGCCAGTGTCTTTGCAGTGCCAAGTCTTCCAGTATGAAAACATTTTCATGAACCCCTTATGATCATAGCACAGATTTATTGCATGAACTTATTCCCACTATAGACTTTTTTAGGCAAACGCGTACAATGTTACCATATTGTCATATTTATTGATATAGTCAAAGAGAACAACAAAAACTATATATAGTGACTAGCTTAGATTTTACACGGCAAGTTCCCTTCCCAACATCATTAATATGAAACTGCAGCATATGTCCCTCTTCAGTGTCATGAAGCCAAACTGATCCACAAGTCACCCAAGAGCATCTGTTTGGTTCTAAATCCAAGTTCTAAATATCTTATAATTCATGAGAACGTAATGCACTTATTTGTCCAAAAGCCACAAACAGCAAAACAAAATAAGAAATTCTCAGGGAACTGCCCATAAATTCACTTTGTATTCCACACTTGGCCAAACTGTTGCATAAACTGTCTATTTTTTATTTTTTTATTTTTTTTTTTGGCCAAACCAGTTATAAGCCATCTGGTTACAGAATGGAAACAAACAACCTCTGAGTCACCATGAAAAGCTATATATTTAAATGCTTTATTTTAATTCAAAGTTTGATACAAAGATAATTAGTGAAGTGCTGCTTGGATATGTTGCAGCCTAGTGCCATAAATAAGGCACTTGGAGTTCCAAATTCAGCTATGTTTTCGAAACAGATGTCCTTTTTCCATTTCAGCATCTTTGAATCAAAGACAGTTTTATTAAATTCAAGATATCCAAATACACATCTGAGTAGGTGTACATGTGATGAGACTTGATAAAGCCCCAACTGTAACTGATTGGACTCTAACCCTCAATTTTCTAGTCATTAGCACAGAACCCTGATTTTACCGCTGCCTTTTGTGCCCCAACTTCCACTCCTACCTCAGTATCTTACTATAGAACACTTATTAACCATTCATCCTTATCTGTACTTCTTATCAAACTGGGTCACAGGGGAGCTGGAGCCAAGCCCACTTGACTTTAGTACACCTTGAACAAGTTGCCAGTAACACTGCAGGGCTAACACAGATACAGACAACCACTCACACACATTCACACCTATCGTCGGTTTAGAGTAGCCAGTAGACCTAATGTGCATGCCTTTAGACTGTCCAAAAAAAATGGAGTCCCTGAAGGAAACCACTCAAACATGGCGATAATGTGAGAACCCCACACAGAACTTGGCTGAAATTTTAACCTTCTCGCTGTAAGGCGACAGTGCTAATCACTGAGCCCCCAACACGGACACTGGAATGGTATCTGATTCATCTGCAGCTGAAAAAAAGTCTCATCATTACTACCCTTAAAAATAAAAGTTACAAAAATCCACAAAAAAATCTTATTTTTAGTATGCTTTTCTTGTGTTTACACACAGTATCTACTAAAACTCAATGCTATTATGGAACCCAGTTTGTTTAGGTCTCTATGTAGTATATAGTAATGTGCAGTAAAGATTATACACCACCACTTTTGTCTAAAAGAGCTCCTAACAAAAAGATGTTTAAAAAAATATCAATGCTTTTGTAGGCAGTGAGAATCAAAAAAAGAATTCTGACAAGTATATTGAGGTAAACATGTGGCTAATAAACAAAAACACTGAAAATACCAATTTTTCAGAAAAATTGAAAGGTGTCGCAAATTCAATTTTTTTTTACTTTTGCACAGCATGAATGAACTTCAAACCATATGGAATGATTTAGCGAGTGAAAATTTTCAAAAATACAATACACTTATACAACTTAACAAAATGAAGATAAATCTGAAACCAAGTACTATTCAAGTATTTATTTCATGTAATATTGGATCATATTGATGAGAATAAGTAAACAAACAACAATATACAGTAATAACAAAAAAAAAAGGTCTCTTTTTTGAAAAAAAAAAGTACATTTTTATTGCGGCCACCCTTTATTTTTATTACAGCATTTAACCTTTTAGGTGTTCACATATTTTTTAATTTGTTCACGCACTAAACCATTCCATATGGTTTGAAGTTCATTCATGCAGTGCAAAAGTCAAGAAAATAAAATTAACAACACCTTTCAATTTTTCTGAAAAATTGGTATTTTAGGTGTTTTCGTTTATTAGTCATACTTTTGCATCAATATACTTGCCAGAATTATTTTTTGATGAATACAACGGCATTGTTCAATACACTTTCACTAAAAAATTATAGAGAAGTAATTATTTACTTCTTTTTATTAGGAGCCCAAAAAAAGTGGTGGTGTATAATCTTCACGGTAAACTTCTGTACATACTAAAACCCTGAATGAGTTTGAAGATGCTGTTAGCTACAAAGTGTTTATACTCTGCACACAGAGCTCGCCTGACCTAGCTTTTGTCATAGTTAAAACTATGTAAAAATAAACTTATATCATGATTTTCATGTTCCTGTGTAGTATATACTAAAACAATTATTCACCTCAGGCTCGGTGGATGTGGCCAAATTTAATAGTCCCATTGACATTCTGTGTATTCAGCAATATCCATTTTGCTAATTATAAAATGAAAAACAATTGTAGATGAATTTGTTTTATTGCAGGACATATCAGAGGATATGGCAGGAGTCAGAAAGTGAAAGACAGAACAGAGAGCAGATGAAATGGAAGCATAAAGAAGAAAGAACAGAGAGGAAACTGAAACAGAGAGCAAAAACAGTGATTATTAAGACTACACGAAGGAAACAAGCAGCCAGTGAAAGTACAAAAGCCCTCAGCTGTACTCCCTCATCAGGCCAATCAGGACCCGCTAACCCACAGGAAACTACTCCATTACCGTTTTTCCTCAGATAACATCTTAATTCATTTATATATAACTGGCTCCTAGAGGCTTAACATATGATTATTGTTGCGCCATTTGTGTCCAGATGGATATTATGTAACTCCCATGCAATTACTGCTTATACAATTGATTTCTGAATGATTCCAAAACCTCAAGAAATTAAAGGCACAGCACTGCATTGAAGGAGACAACAATTCTCTCTGAGCGATCATTATTCTCACAGAATGATGCTTACATTACAGAACCGCTGCACTTCATGATTTCGTGTTAATAAGCTTCAGGTGTTTGCGATCATAGAAGTTTTAGATAGTGGGTACTTAATCTGTCACAGTGTGTACATTAAGTGCTCGATTAAATACAGAGAAGTACCCATTTTTCTAGTACCTTATTAAAAAGGTTTGTTTGACTAAGCTTTAAAAAATAAACTTGGAATTAAAAAAAGGCTGGCTTAGCATCCGTTTGAATGGGTGTGCCACATTCTGAAATCAACAGCATCTACACTAAAACCACAGTGTTACACATATACAGAGAGGGAGAGAAAAAGAGAGAAAGTTCAGAATGAGAATGAGTTTCAGGAACAGACTGTAAGAATCATTAAATCTAGAAACACACAATCTTACCTCGCTGTCCTGCGTGATCTGCACCTGCTCTCCTTGTGGCACCTGAGCTATATGTAGGTGTCCCTGTGGAATCTGAAGGAGGGAATAAAGAGAACAAGATTGTTTGTGACTGTGTGTCCTGGAAGCTGTTCTGAGGCATAATATTAATTTTTCCTCATCACATTAACGCCCGCACTCGTGCAGCACCATCAGAAGACTTGCCCTGCCAGTGCGATTACTCTACATTTCCTCTAGTGGTTTAACTGCCCTTGTAAACTTCAGCTTCTCCCACTAAGCGCCTGTGTAACATGAAAAGTCTAATAACTACTAAAAGGTTGGTCCGGGCTGCTCTTGCTTTCTTTCTCTTTCTAACTTCCCCATCTCTTCTATTTGCCGGTACTACTACTGAAAACAATCTTCAAAGGTGTTCGCAACCCTGAGTGATGTAAGTGCTACTCCATCATTATTTTCCTGCTAGATCAACACTCCAGTATTATGTCATGCTAATAACATTTATATATTATATGAATTAGACTGTGATGTCTTAATCTCCCAAGACCAGTTGATGGGTCATTTTTTTTTAACCTTGCTTCATGTATACCTCTTGACCTGCTCTTGTTTAACTTATTCATTATTTATCTTGAAACTGTGTTTCATTCATTTATCTTCTTCCGCTTCTTCCAGGGTCGGGTCGCGAGGGCAGCAGCCTAAGTAGTGAGGTCCAGACGTCCCTCTCCCAAGCTCGTAGGTGAGGGTAGGAATGTAAATTGACTAGTAAATTAAGAGCTTTGCCTTCTGGCTCAGCTCCCTCTTCACCACGACGGACCGGTACAAGCTCCGCTTCACAGCAGTGGCTGCACCGATCCACCTGTCAAACTGTGTTTAATGATTAAAAACACTCAGTACTCGGCCTCTCCTCATCACTGGGCTCAACAGGCAACTAGACTTAGGCATCTTTCAAGTCAAGTGGAAGAATGAGCAAAACCACTACTACACGATCAACAAATTATTTTGCCATGTCACTGAGTTGGAGAAAAGGGTAAAAAGATATAAAGTGTTTAGGAAATCTTTCACCAACAGAGGAAACCACCATTTGGGAAGAAACAGACACCAAGAAAAAACTGCCAGACAGCAGCAGATGAAAAAGTCTCTAAAGACCTATGCAGTAACGGTGCTAGTTTAGATCACATTTCTAAATGTTGCTTTAACTGGATCAGTATGTTAACATTCTGTTTTTGACCATTTTGCCATGCCATAATAAAGATACACAGTTTGCATGTTCTACCTGTGCTTGCGTGGGTTTCTTCCAGACACTCTGATTCCCTCCCACAATCAAAAGACATGCACATTAGGCTAACTGGCAGTCTCAAATTGCCCCTGTGTGTGGATGTGAGCGTGAAAGGTTTAGTCTGGCAAGCTGCTCAGGGTGTACCCTACCTTTTGCCAGACTGAGATAAGCTCCAGCCTCCCCATGATCCTAATAGTAGGATTAAGCGGCTCGTCAATGAGATAAGAATCATATATACATATAATTTTTTTTTTAAATAATGAAGTAATATGCCATTTAACATAACGACCGTGTTCATAACACCCACCTCACATTAAATGGCTTATTTCATTATTTGCTTCTAATTATATGCAAAATTAAAAACAGTCTATAACAAGAAAATCCCAAAAATAAGTTGCTGATCACACTTGATGTTGGCACCTCATTAGAAAAATAATATTATTTCCAAGGTAATAGCTAAGACATTATATCACAATGCCCACCTTTATTCATTTGGAACATATATTGTTCAAATAAATGTGTGTGTGTGGGAGGAGGTGAACAAATGCAGCTGTATAGTTCATAGGTCACTGAAAGGCTCTTGAGAGGAGCACAGGAAGTGTTTGAGTTTCAAAGCTCAGCTTTATTAAACACTAACACAGTACAGGGAAACAAGTGTGTGCATTTATCTGTTAGAAACTACGGAAGAAAGACAGTGCTTAAATGTTTAGATTGTTCCAAATACCCACCGGAGGAACTCACTAGCATCTGTGAAATGTATGTATGCGCGTGCGTGCATGTGTGTGTGTGTGTGTGTGTGTGTGTGTGTGTGTGTGTGTGTGTGTATGTGTATATACTCACTACTTGCACTTGTCCATCTTCTCCTATGCGGTGGATCTGGACCTGTTGGGCTGCGCCAGCCAGTGCATACTGGAGGGCCTGCTGTGTGGAGGTCTCCAAGGATGCTGTTTCTGTTACTGAGATTCCTTCTGTACACACACACACACACACACACACACACACACACACACACACACACACACACACACACACACAAATTTACATGTTTGCATTCCTCATAACAGAAATGCACCTTCTGTGTACATTAAGTGCTTTCAATACAGGCAGAGGGATACAGACAGAAAGCCACCAACAACTTCATGTAAACAATACAAGGGAGAGATGATGCCATTTAGGCAGGCTACAACTCAAATCATGCACACATGACCCAAACACATGACCATAACACTCACTAAACCATTCCATATTCATTCATGCTATGCAAAAGTCAAAACAATAAAATTTGCGACACCTTTTCTGTAAAATTGGTATTTTCAGTTTTTTGTTTACTAGCCATACTTTTACCTCAATATACTTGTTGGATTTATTTATGTTTCGGTTCTCTTTACCTACAATAGCATTGTTCAATACATTTTCACCAAAAAAAATTATAGGGAAGTAATTTTTTACTTCTTTTTATTAGAAATTCTTTTAGACAAAAGTGGAGCTGTTTAATCTTCACTGCACACTATTGTGTGTGTGTGTGTGTGTGTGTGTGTGTGTGTGTGTGTGTGTGTGTATAGCAAGCTGTAATTCACATTTTCAGTTCATTAACTTCATTAACAGTTTCAGCGGTCTGTGCTACAGTAACTCTTCTGTGGGACCAGATCAGAAATACTAACTTTCTCTCCCCTATACACATGCAGAATTTACCACTGTATCCCGGGAACACCCCATAAAACCTGCTGTTTTGGAGATGAACTTATCCAGTTTTCACCATTATAATGTGGCTCTTGTCAAAGTCACCTGCCCACTTTTCCTGCTTCAAACACGTCAAATTCAAAAATTGATTGTTCAGTTTCTGCCTCATACAGCCCACTACTTGGCAGATGCCACTGTAACAATCAAAGATATTCATGTCACCTGTCATTATTATAATGTTTTTAAAGTTATGGCTGATCATTGTATAAATGACGGTAAGCACGCACACACCCAGTTTATATATCTTATAGCAAGTATAAAAGCATTTAAACATACATACATGTGCTCCACATTTGCAGAAACCCCATCACGCACTCCTGACACACTTGTGTAATGTCCAAACTACACATGTTTATACAATACAAACCACCACTGAAAACACAACACGGATGCGCCTGTGAGCAATCCAAACACACTTGTACCACTGCAGTCAAAAGTAAACGCAGCACCACAGCCTAAACAACCACTATCATCACAGTGGTCAGCAGCAGCCACACCTAGGCTCTGTGATACACAGTTCTGACCTGCAGTACCCGTATGCAGTACCGGCAGAGAAACTTCATTTTAACCAGTCCTGTTCACTTTCTTCAAGAATTTCTTCAGGAATCCATCAAACAACAATTTCAATAATAATAACAATGGGGTAACATCGTCAATATTTTATAAACTAGGTTTTGTATTTCTGTATATTTGTTTATAAACATTTGCATTTCTTACATTATCTGAAATGCATATAAAAAAGCTGCTGAAACCCAAATGGTGTCCTCTTCACGTATACTTTATTATGTATGTTTTAGTGCATTACAGGTCAAATAAATGCAATCTGAGAAAAGGGATTACTGTTACCTATTGGTTAATTATTATTATTATTATTTATCCATTCATCCATCTATCTATCCATCTGCCTGTCTATCTGTCTGAACTCAAGTAGAAAACCGGTGTCGAGTAGATATACCATTAGACTTTGCCGTAAAACAGTTTATTGTTTCATAAAAATTGATTTAAAAAATTTCTTGCAATAAAAACAAGGGTATTAGAATACGTGTGAAAATGTGTGTATTTCATTAACTTTCAAGAAAATGAACGTGGATTTTGGCTCTCTGAATATAGCCATATACATTTAAATAGTGAAATCCACATGAGGGTCTCAGATGATATCTTTGCTGAACCAAAGATGTCCACTTGATTTATCTTGACCCATAACAATCCGTATTTGTGCAGGTGCTTTTCAGAGGCGAAGACTTACTCTACAATGTCCCCTGCATCCTCGTTAAAGAACAGCTTAAAATGTTATGAGAAAAGAGTACTGATTCCAAGGGAGTGCAAAAAGTGTGCGTGTGTGCGTGTGTGTGTGTGTGTGTGTGTGTGTTTACAGGCCATTCTGGTGGGTTTATACAGGATATTTGGATGTGTGCCAGCAGGTCAGAAGTGGTAGTCTACAGATTTCAGAGAGGACGAAATGGGACAGGAAGCATTATGCTGCGATTACAACCATCTGTTGCTGAAAACCCTGCCGACTCTCACATTCCTAGGTTGAAGCTTCTCTTGAGAGCACACAGCAGCTGAGCCTTGCACACAGAAACAATCAACTAAGAGATTAAAACCTGCTTCAGTGCCCAAAATACCAAGGCCATGACCACATTACCTGAACCAGTGCGGGCAGCTGGAACTCTGCGGGAAAAGCTCTTGACCGCTAGGCTCTGGCCACGCTGTTTCCGTCTCCATGCTGTGCGGCACTTGGAGTCAATGCTCTGTTTGATGCGGTACCAGTCTGATTCAGTGATGCCAAACTTGTGGAACAGATGACCTGTAGAGGACAAAAAAAATCAATTCTAAATCTGAACTGTTTGAGAAAATAATTCAAGCAAGTATTTCAAGGTTTGTATTTTAGGGTTTGTCAGTATCTATTTGAAATTGGATAAACTCTGCAAAACCTTACACTACAGACAGAGCATAACATTAATTATCACATACTGAGCATAACATGAATCATTGTGTTGAAAAATAATAACAATTCAATGGAATCAATGAAATTTTAATATTGCCATAACATTAATGCCCATGATGAGTACATATAAATATAAATATTCTGACTGTAACTGTATGCTAGGTAACAAAGTAGAACACAATATGTGAAACATTCACGTGTGAATATTTTTCCCTTGAATACCATAATATTGTACACACCCAGTGTATGACAAGCAAACAGAAACCCCAACCATTATTCCAACAATAAAGGTGTGTGTACGCCATTTCGTGGGTCTAGTTTATTTAGTGAGACTGGGGAGCTGAAGTACAGCTTCAGCGGTTCACATTGGCACTGGGAGTGTGGGTGGTCGAGTTAGCCAAACGGCCCTGGATGATGAATATAACTGGGTGTGGCCGAGCTATCAAAGCAGCTATCACTTCTCTGCAGTGAGACAAGTCTCAGCAGTGTGTGTGAGTGTGTGTGTGTGTGTGTGTG
>JAOUQZ010000010.1:8503022-8513360 GCA_028564935.1 Neosilurus hyrtlii | reverse complement strand
GTAGGGGTTGTAGAGAAAATTTTTAGATTCCTCCCTAATTTAATTTTACTATGTAAAGCTGCTTTGTGACAATGTCAGTTATAAAAAGCGCTATACAAATAAAACTGACTTGACTTGACTTGGCATACTCACAGCGGATGCCGTAGATCATGAGTGGGTCCAGCTGTTTCTTGCCATGCTTGCCTTGGCCGGACAGGTTAGAGACAGCCTGCACCTCACGGTGAAACAGGTAGTCCAGCAGCGTGAGCGCCATCTTCTCCGGTGTGCGGCAGTTACTACTGATGTGCAGCATGTCGGTTTGAGACACTGGACAGCGCACACGCATCTCCGGGTTGTTTTCATCTCCGAGCCATGTTCCTGATGGGTAGTCTTCTGCATAGACACACACACGAGGAGTAGACCGTAATGGGTTTTTTTTCATATATGCCAGCCAAATATTTAAGATGCTGAAAATGCATCAAAAGAATAAAGTGTTTGTTCCTCTTTAAACAATGTCTTTGTTTTTGGAAACAATGCAAGATCACACACATCTTCAACAACAGCAGTAAAACAGGTTTATAGCCTCTTGGTGTTTTTAAATTTCGTCAGTAAAGCGTTTATGTGACTAGTAGGCAGCCGTAGCAAATCTGTCCAATGACTATCTAAACAATAGAAAAGAGTACACAATTCAATGCAAGTTTAAAAAGGTAATCACTCAGAAATCCAGGAAGGCAGGAGTGGGGCGGGGGGTGTTAATGTTTAAGAAAGTGATGAAAGGTTTTCTACATCTGTATCCTTTTGTCAGCTGACTGTGGGCTAAAGCAGGGTACACCCCGAACAGCTGAAACTCAAACCGTGGTCCTTCTTGCTGTGAGCAGACATGCTAACCATCACCGGGCTGCCAACGCTGCCGTACTGGAAATGGAGTTAGTACATTACACCAGCTATAAACAATCATTTCTTCACCATCCTGTCTCACTTTCTTGAAAAACTTCTTCAAAGACAAAAGACACTGCTGTCATGCTGTCAACAAAACCTCAAAGCCCTCCATCTTGAAGACTTTGTTGGAAATGTAAAATTACAGATTTATCTCTGACTGTGACACTGGAGTCTCTAAAACAAACTTCTCACATGATCACAACAAAGTCACAAAAACAACAATTATACAAGGTCTTTAATCTGGTTTATGTGTAGCCTCTGCCACAAGTTCCTGTGTGAGTGACTACTCCAGGCATGACTATGGATTAGAACATGTGCATTCATATAAATCTGCACATTCTGACCAATCAGAACTGATTCAGTAAGATGTTTATGTTAAGTTTATAAATCCCAAAGGGAAATGGAGGTCTAAACAAAATGACAGCAGGCACCATAAACAAAACATCTTTATTCATTCATATATAAAATCACTGGGACAAATCTTGAGAGGCAGCAATGTGTTCTTTCCTACAATAAACTCATAAACCAAGCTAGTAATCACACACACCAGTGGGTACTCCAGGATCTGTAATCAGGAAAAAATGAAGAGGATGGACAGGCGTGGGAACCACGGCATTAAAACATAAACTTGCTTTAGTTTCCTACCGTGTTTATATTAAGTTTGGTTTATTCTTGCCACTGTTTATAATACACAAATGTAGTAATTGTTTGTTTAGTCTCTGTTTCTATGTCTTCACATCAGTACACTGTCTGACAACAAGCAGACAGGTGCATGTCTCTGAAGAAATAAGGTTAACTGGGGGAAAAATATTGTGAAGGTATCCTCTAACCCCGCAGCCCAAAACAGGATGAAGACTGACTTCGGAATCATTCCTACACCACAGGGTTTCACAGTCATTACGATCCTGATACAAAACTGCCCCCTGGTGGTCAATATCTGTACCTAAAGAATGGAAATGGGAAAGACACTTACTGTTCCAGGCTTAAAATGTGTCTGCTAAGTGTGGAGTATTACTGCTGCAACTCTTCATGCCGTGTATAAGTTAATGATAATGAAAATAAAATTCTACAATAGTTAACATTTAATACCACAGTCTTCATCCTGCTGTAGAAATTGCACCCAGGCTAGATACTGTATTATTCTTTAAAAAAAATGCATGATATATGTTTTATAATACATAAGCATGAGCAAATTATCCAAAAAAAAAGTTTTATGAGACAGAGGAGTTTTGACCTTTCTAGGACACTTAATGTCAAATATAATTTTCTCATTATGAAGTCATAAACATATATGTTTTCCTGTTAGTGTTCCATAGTAATGGCATCTCATTTCAAAGTTATAACCACTCTTTCTCCATAGATTTGTGACCTTGCGCTGACCTTCATCTTCAACCTTGACATTCCAAACTTAGATAATCTCTGGGACTCAGGTAGGGCAGTGTCCCCACCAAGTTTGGTGAAAATCTGTGCATGGGTGTGGACAGGGTATTAATCACAGCCAACACAACAGATAACAACAGACAGATAGACTCAAAGGCTAGAAAACGCTAGAAGTGGTCTAAAAACAATCCTGGAGATAAAAATTATAATATCAGGGCGTCCCATTTGACCGCGGCATCCATCAAAGAAAAAAAATCTGTAAAAATCCCAGAGACGCCTGAGTGATAGGAGAAAATGGCCTGAAAGTGAGGGGTGCCGTTGACGGAGACAAAGATAGGTGGTGTGATAGGTTTGATCCTGAGAGGTCTGCTCTAGTTCAAGTTGACAGATGGAGCCAAGACGTGACTGATGATGACAGAAGTTGAAAGCAGGAAATACATGTGGGACGGAGATGAACAAAAGTTTCCTTTAAAAAACACATGGTGCCCTGCAGTTACTAAAACACACTGTCATGAAAATTCACAGCTTCAAATAATTGAATATATGCAGCGGAATGGTTGCGAACTGCTCACAGCCTCTCTCAAAAACCACAATCCTGACAGCAAATAACATGCAATAATAAGCAAAAGCCGGCGCTTTTCAATCAAATCCAGCCTTTTCAGCTGAAGCCCATTTCTGAGCTGGAGGATTCAAACTGGCCCTCATCAGAAAAATCGCCTGAAACTGCTTTAAATACACAAAAACTCCCCATATTACACTACACTAATGTAAAGAAGATTTAATCCCTTTCACAAATCTCTTCACAGCTCACCATCTAATCCTTAAACTGTCTTACCTCTGATAATCAGGAAAAGAGGAAATATGCTTTTTCCCTCAAAGCAAACTTTCTTACAGAAGTTTACTAAGTTAGTCCTGAGCGCCCCTCATCTAACACTTTTTATGACTGATTAATCCTCTCAATATGCAGTGCCACTTCCCACATAATATCTAAAAACACCCGGATCAGGTCAAGTAAAGCAAATCTGTTTGAAGCATTTTGTCTCAGTTGTCTTAAGGCAACCTCTCACCTTCAGAGTTGAGGGTGATGAGTGTGACGTTGTTGGTGCTCTGTGCTGAGGATTGGCCACTATTGGACATAGAGTCGCTGGCTTCGGATCCACTCTCCTGGTCCTCCTGACTCTCTTCTGGTCCGGGCACCTTGAGGACGATTGTTTTTTGTTTTCCTCTGCCCACCGTACTGTCAGCCAAATATTCAGTAGTTACTGATTCACTAAACATATTACAAAAATATAACATGTAAGAGCCTGGCTTCAGGATGCAGTGTGCTCAAATGACCTATTGCTTTCATTCAAATCTAAAAAACAGAACGTGGTCATTAAAGGGACGGTGTCATGGTTGTTTAAAGAAAACAGCCTAAATATCATAAATAGTGCTATCAAACAAGATATAATCATTCATATTGATGAAAAGTTGGTTTACAAAGGATGCTAGACATGAATTGGGTTCATATATTAAATTGTTAGTGGTTTGCAATGCAATCTAAGACCTGACTCACACGTAAGCGATCTTGTCTGAAAGTATAAGCGAATTTTATTCAAAAGGGAATTAAATAAATTCGAAGTGGAATTTGCATATTTTCGGAAATAGTTGATTGAATTCAAGGCCGTATTCATGGTCTTGGTATAAAATTTTAGACCTGTGCTATTAATATCTATTAGAATTAATAGATATTATCATTAGATATTCGAAGGTCTTCAAAGAGACTCTAAATTTTTGAAAACTGTTTAGCCCAAGAAGATTTCAAAAAGTCCATGTAGCAATCCATTTCCATTCGCTTCATAATGGGCTCCAAAACTCTAGATTCCTTTTGATTTGCTAGCTGAAAGGTTATTTAACAAATACTGCCAAGTGTTTTGGACATTCATGCCATATTTCGGTGACTATTTGGCAAAAATATCTGGGTAAAAATCATGACACAAGTCCTTTAACCTTGTTTTTGTTTAAACAGCAGCTGCCTAATTAAGTCTTTTGCATCCTGTACATCTGTAGATGTAGTAAAGGTGGGATAATAATAATGACTAGCCAGTTGAGCTTGGTTCACATATGAAGATTGTAGTTATCTAAAAACATACACAGAACTGCAATCATAAAGGCCTTACTTGCTGAGAAGATTCTCCAGTGAGTCTGTGGCACGAGGAAGAGGCTCCTCCTGGCCTGGTTTAGGGCGTTCATTGCTCATTACCACGTTGGTCTGGGGCACCACACTGACGGCACAATCATCAGGAAGCTCTTAGTAAAACTCAACATAAAACATGATTTCTTGTCGTATTGATCAGGTTCATGCTTTCCTCACCAGCGAACTTTGTCACACGTCTGCGTAGCGCCAAACGGGGATCCAGCCACCATTGGTACCTGAATAGCTCCTGGGCTTTTCCCCATCACAGTGTCAAACTTCTCTTCCAAGGCCCGACATGTTGCTTCCAGCACCTGCAGCTTTGCCTCCATGTTGTCTAGCCTCTGGCAAATAGCCTGGCTGATAGACATTAGCAATGCCTGCAACGATTCAGACAGATACCCACATGAGAAAATGATCAACCATCTGTCAAAGTATTATGTTACTTTCTTATCAAACTTTGATCTACCTCGAATTTAATCTTGAAGGGAAAAAAGGTTATGAGCCCTTTAGAACTGTCTGGATTTGTCCATAAATAGCTCGTAAAACGTAATCTGTTCCTCATCTATGCTAAGTTGTGATACAGTAAAGTCGGATTCAATAAAGAACACACATAACACTTTATACTGCTGAATGGTTTAAATCATCATAAAGTTCAGAATGGAAAAGTCATTTAAATCCTCACATCATTATTTATTTATTTTGTTTTTTGTTTTAATGGCAAGCACTGTGCCAGACACAAGGTGTAGCTGCAAATGGGTCCTGAACAACATTTAGGTGGGAACACTGTGGCCCAAAAACTGTTCCAGTCCAATGCACACTTCCTCTGGTACAAGCAGCCTCTTTTAGATCACAGCAGAGAATTTCAAAGGGATTGACGTCAGTAAGATATGGCCATTCTGAAATGTGGAATTTATTCTGTTTGAAACACTGTTGTTGATTTCCTCTTTTTTCCTCTCCTTTTGATCACTGTTATGCCTCATGACACAACTTATTTTTAACTTTAGTTTACAGACAAACTGGTGTAGAAATGCAGCTGTAGATGTTCCCAAAACAGCACGAAAATGTATTGTTTTCCCCAAATACGGCAAGCTATCCAGACCAGAGGCAGTAAAGCAGTCAGGGATCACTCTACTTCTAACATGATTCATGATGCATGGTCTAGTGCAACCAAGCCAAACAGTGTGTGTTTATATGGCATGGCAGGACAAACCCACTCATTAACTGTCTTTATACACCCAGCATACTTGAGACAATACTTAATTAAATGAAAAATGTTAAAATCAACCAAAAAAATCTCATTTTAGTTCACTTTTATTATGTTTCCTGTAGTATATTCTGTAAAAATTATTCAATTGACAGATTTCTCAGAATAGTTCAGCGACATCCACCTCACCTTCAGCAAATAATTATTATGTACGTATATATTGCCACATAACACTGCTGAGCCTCCACCTGATCAACTGGAGCAACCCTACTATGTATGGCCTCTAGAAGCTTGTACAGTATGCATGATGGGTACTTTGCTTCATGTGGTTCAATTCTTACCCTAACACACCCATCACTGTGAAATAGAATAAATCTGGACTCATCAGATCACATGACCTTTTTCGACTGCTCCAAAGTCCAATCTTAATACTCCTTAACAAACTGAAGCTTTTTATTCTGATTATTCACACTAACAAGTGCTTTTCTTATGCCCACACAGTATTTTCGTCTCAATGATTTGTGTGTGTTGTAAGTGCTCTTACTTTCACTCTGGAACCTAGTTTTACTGTCCATTTTAACAAGTACTCAAGAGTTAATCTTACTTTGAGAGTGACATCCTGGTTACTGTTTTCAATCCTTGCACGCTTCCGCTCAGGCTTATCAGCATCATCATGGCTCTCCAAATCATCTAAACCAATCCCAAAGACCCCAAGACATAACACAACTGGTACACAGCAAAAACACACATAATTCAAATAAACAAGAAGAAAACCTAAAGTAAGACCATTTAGTAAAGTACAAAAGAGATTCAATAGACGACAGGTAATCAGTTAACACAACATTAAATGTTAAAAAGGGGAAAGGGTTCAAGTTGAAGAACAACAAGGAAATTATTTGCAAATAATTTTAATGTGATTTTTAATACATAAATCCTAAGTAAATGCACACAAAGCTTAAAAAAAAACAAGAGTTTATAATCTACAATTTATCTATTAGAAACTGAGCCATAAAGTTTGAAGAATTAACTTAATATTAATATGAAAGGGCAGTGCATCTGATTGGTCCAAAAATCTGGAAGTAATATTGATTGACATTAAAATGAAAGAAGTTTCTGCGAACATATAAAATTAGCCAAGTGGTAAAGGATGTATCTTGTTATTTCTGTTAAACCTGATGAAGCTTAAATGATTTCTTACCAGCATCATTTTCCTCATGGTTTAAGTCCGCCACTGCAATCTGTACTATCTCCACCAGATCCGGCTCAGACATCATTCAAGCCTGCAAAGAAAAGAAACAGCCATGCTTTTCACATTTCAATAAAACACTTAACCCTCACCTGCTTTTCTTTTGCAGTGTAAGAAATGCCCAGTTGCAGAGTCTAGTGATTTTTCTTCAGTGCCTCCAAATACGTTCGCTCAAAAATATATTGTACAGTCTTTCAGGCATGTTATTTCAGCTTTAAAATCAAAGCCAACATTTTATGTGATGATCCCAACGCTTCACCTCTCAAATATTCTCGCACATTAAATACCTCAATTATATTCCATTATCCATTACTAGATAATTCATTACTATTCATAAGTCTAATAAAGTCACTTAATTGTCAGAGTTCCCAAATGAAGGGTCATGACTCTAAAGTGGAGTCACTTCACTTACAGTTGGGGATGAGAGAGAAACTCATGTATGTGTGTGTGTGTGTGTGTGTGTGTGTTGCCATTCTGAACTGGTAAATGTAAACAACGCAGAGAAGCCACACATGATACCTGAAACTAATCCACCCAAAAGTTTGATGTGCATTCGAATCTGTTTTTCTGCTCACTACGGTTGTAAACACTTCCTTTCAGCTCAGTATGGACCGTCTCCTCTGATCTCTCTCATTAACACTGTGCTTCAGCCTGCAGACCATCCACATACACGATGTGTGTAAACTAGAGACTAGAGACTATTGTGTGTGAAAACCCCAGATCAGCAGTTTCTGAAATTTTAAATCTTATGATGAAAGTCCGAGTGCTTGCATCTTTTCTTCATTTTGATGTCAGATCTGCGTTGCGATAAATAAAGTGGACGGTGACTGTGTGTGACAAAGTTCTTGCATCATATTCTTTAAAACTATTCACCTGAAAACTGTGTCAACTTTTCTGACTAATTACACTAACACAGTCTTCCCACAACACATGCATGTGCGGCTAAATAGCAGCAAATTAATATATGAAATGGCTCATTAGAATCACACCAAAATTAAACCTGGTAACTGGCAATAGCCAACAAACGGCACAATATGAGTTCATTTTTTATGATTTCTTTGATTTTTTGTATTTGAGACCATTATCAATGCCAGTTTGCTCACTAACGCACTTATTTGCCGAACTGCTTCATCCTATGGGAATGCTGGAGCCTATCTGTGCTGTCTTTTTATACACACACTAAAATAAAAAATAAAAAAATACCTGCACACCACACCCATCCACTGAGCTCTTGACTGATGGTATACTTAGTCTGTGTCCTGTCGAACCAGTATAAGAATATTTTCACTGATAATGACTTTAAAGCACTTCTGTAAGTCACTCTGGATAAGAGCGCCTGCTAAATGCTGTAAATGTAAATGTAAATGACACTGGGCAAAGGCAGGATACACCCTGAACAACTTGCCAGAACATCGCAAGGCAACATACACACACTTAACCATTCACACTCACTCCTATGGTCAATTTGGAATAGCCAGTTAGCCTTATGTGTGTCTTTGACCTGAAGGAGAAAACCAGAGTACCCCGAATACACCCACGCTTGCAGGAGGAGAACATTAAAACTCCACACAGAAATGCCCGAGCCCAGAAATCAAACCCAGGACCTTCTTGCTATGAGGTAGATGCACTAACCACTATGCCACCATGCTGCCTCACTGCTAGTTCAAACACAAGAAAACACTAAACTAAAAGTGTATGAGGGCATACACAATACATGTATTGCATTGGTCTCCTCCAGTTACTCTGGTTTTATCCCGTTTGGTGGTGCCAGGGTTTAAACTTACAATTTACTGATCAGCACCATGTCTTGCTACAGAGGTTTAGAGATGCAACTGTATCTTTTACAGGCAGAAAAACAGACACATTACATCAAATTTTATTTTTTATTTTGATATACTGTATTAATACCCCAAGAGAAATTTGGCTTCTGTATTTAACCCATCGAGAGTGAGCACACACACACTTGGATAAGTGGGCTGCCACACATTTCAGCACCCAGAGAGCCGCTGGGGGTTAGAAGCCTTGCTCAAGGTCACATCAGCAATGAAGAATGGAGGAAGGGAAGGTGCTGCTCACTGCCCGCAACACCACACATTTTTCCTACAGGTTTGGGAATCGAACCAATGACCTTTTGGTCCCAAACCTGTTTCTCTAACCAGTAGGCCATGGCTGCCCCGTTTTCACAACAGGGTCTGTGATTGTGTGTTTTACAGAAAATCACAACACATCATCAAAGATAGCAAACCTGAATTATTTGATCAACCCTTCAATAAAAAGTATAGTCAGAATATTACTTTTGAACAACACAACTAAATTTTTTCTGTTTAAAGAAATTTATACTGACTTCTCATTCCGGTGTAAACTTTGCTATGTAAAGCTACTTTGTGACGATGGGAATTTTAAAAAAGTGCTATAAAAACACACTTGAATTGAACCTGGCTCCCGTGCAATATAATTATATGGTTGTAGTGATGCTGGTTGCAATTGGTTGGATAAGAGGTCTGAGGTTTAAGACATCTGGGGCCACATGTACAAAGGGTGCATACGCACAAAAACGTTGCGTACACCCTTTCCCACGAAAAAGTTCAGCTGTATCAAGAGTGAAAAGTCCATGGAAATGTGCGGTGCATCACGCAAACTTCATGGCTTGCATATGCATGTTTCTGCAGCTGTTGGTGCTTTGGCGACACTTAGAGGTGATTCTGGGAAACTGTTTATAATGTGAACTTTAGTCATCAGAGTTCATTAATGTGCATTTTGCAGCAAGAGCCAGTTTTCATAATGTAATCCGCGCTGTCACTGCACACACATTGCTATAAAAGCGCCATCACAGGATGAATTATTATCAACAGGAAGCATTTTCATTCCATCACTGTACAGATCACGTGATGCGCAAATGCAATGAACTAACAGTGTGGCGAGGTTTCCTGGTTCAACGCACGATTCATAACAGCATGGTTGAGAACTACAAGCTGGCACTGTGCGCGATGGTGATTTCAACCATTCACCAATGCATTTATTGAGTCACTGATATTTGTGAGGAAGCCTGTGAGCAGGCGGTCATTTATGCCACCGATTGCACAGCACAGCACGGGGAGGACACAGCCAGTCGGGCAGGCAACAGGAATCCCCTGTTTCTGTGACCTAGGGCCGCCGCAGATGATGGAGGAAACCCCAAGTCTGTGGCTGCTTGTCCTCCTTCTCACTGTCTGTTTTAAATAATAAATAATAATTGTATTTAAACATGAGTCAAAGTCTTGGATATCCACTTCCTTTTACTGGCATGTTTAAATTTGCCAAGCCAAAGAGCATGCACACATTTACGCATGAACCTCTATCTTACAGGGCGGTGAGCTTGGGGGTGATCAGAGACCCCACATGCGCTCCCACCACCCCTGAAAGAGCAGCGTCACC
>JAOUQZ010000010.1:8454490-8482529 GCA_028564935.1 Neosilurus hyrtlii | reverse complement strand
TATATATATATATATATATATATATATATATATATATATATATATATATATGTGTGTGTGTGTGTGTGTGTGTGTATATATATATATTGTATAGAGAAAGAGAGATGATTGTTCATTAATTAATAAATCATTTCTTTCCCCATGTAGTTCTTTTTGCATACATAAGCTTGGGACACACTCTCTGTCATGCGCATACATGTTGATTTCTCTGGTGGCAACAGACACACATGCTGATTTCTCTGGTGGCAATGAAGGATAAGGGATACGGGTTTGTATGCACAATGTCAGCACACAAACGGTTTAATTAGGCCACCATAACGAAATTTCCATTTACACTCATGTACAGCAGATAGTCAATTTAGAGTAGCCAGTCAAGCTGTGAACCTGCATGTATTTGAACTACTACTGCATGAAGGAAACTAGGAAAACCAGAATTATATCCACCCAGGCACAGGAAGAGCATGCAAACTTCACAGTGAAAGGCACCACTGCCACCCGTGAGCTTTGAACCCCAAACTTTCTGGCTCTGAAGTGATCATCTCACTGACCTGATGTGAAGTAACTGAAGCTAAAATGAACTTGACCTGCATCTGCCTGATTTTTTGCATTGTGCTGCTGGCACTTGAGCAGGTGTAAAGGTTTTCTATACAGGTGTGTATATGTGATGTATATTCTACTGTAATTATAATCTACTATGTATAATTGAAATAATATCATCTTGAAAATATTTGATGATATGTATTATTATGTTGATTGTACGGATATTGTATATTTTCATTACCTTTGTGAAAAAGGAACCTGGCAACCTTCAGGTTTCCTCCTGTCCACCTGTTCATGCTCTGAAAACTATGGGGTGTGTGACCCAAGGCCTCACTCACTCATTTACTCATTTACAAACTGCTTAATCCTACTATGCGGCTCGCCAGCTGGTCCAAAACACACACAGCAATTCACACTTACAGACAATTTGGAACAGCAAATTAGCCTAATGCACATGTCGATGATTGTGGGAGGAAACTGGAGTACCCAGAGGAAATTAACATAAGCACAGGGAGAACATCCAGTCTCCACATAGAATCACCCTTACCGAGCCCAGGACCTTCTTACTGTGAGGCGGAGGTGCTAACCAGTATGCCACCATGACGCCCCTCAACCAATAAGGTCTAATTTGTTAATTTGAAAGTGCAGTCCAAGAGTGCACATGTCTACTTAAACAACCCTGGTAAATTTCTGTTTCTTTCACTCTGTTTATGTGTGCCTCGTGCCTATGGCTAAGCCATGCTTAAATGTATCCCATCAATATCCTGTCGAAATGGCGAACAGTTTGTTTCCATTCAGTCATTCTTGGCAAAACAATACAAGAATATACAAAGCTTTACAAGTCAGTAGACCATGATCCTTAAAATTAACATGACCACCCCAATAACTTCAACTCACATCTCTGATAAAGGTAATACTGTAAACTTAAAAAATTTTGTCTAACCCATATTGAATTGTGGGTACTTTGATTAAATCCCATAAGTATAAGGAACCATTCATTCATTCACTTTCAAAGCCGCTTAATCCCAGTTAGAGTCTCGAGGAGGCTGGCGCCCATCTCAGCTGACTCTTGGCAAAGGTGGGGTACACCCAGAACAGCTCACCAGACTGTTGCAGGGCCACCATTCACACAATCATTAACACTCAGACTCACAACTGGTGGTAATTTAGAATAGCCAATCAGCCTACTGTGCATGTTTTTGGACTGTGGGAGGAAAGCAGAGTTCCTGGAGGAAACCCGTGCAAGCACAGGGAGAAAATGCAAACTTCACACAATAAGACCTCAAGCCCAGAAATCGAACCAGGGACCTTCTTGCTATGAGGCGAACATGCTAACCACTGCGCCAACATGCTGCCTGTATTAAGACTCATTGTTTTTTATCTTCCTTGCAAGCCTGTTTTTGCATGATTAGGTCTTACCACCCATTCCTGCATTATTTGTATACTGTTTTACCACATCATAACTTAAAACCTGAACACACTATTGATATGCTTGGTTTATTAACTAATGACAGTAGTTGGTATACGATAAATCATGCACCCTTCTGTGTATGTCTCTAAATGTGTGAATTTGTGGATAGATGTGTATTTGCATACACGAGATATATGCATATTTGTGTATATGTGTACATATAGGTATATATGTGTATGTAGGTATATGTACATATATAGATTAGTGTAGTTACCTTAGTTGTCCTTTGTGCACTTTTTTTTATAATTGGTGCTAAACAGGGAGCTGTTAAACTGATTTTCATAGTTCATGCAACAGTTGTCAATAAAGAACTCTATCTTTATCTTTATCTTAAGTGATATTTCGTCAGTCTTGTTTTCCTTTCATGTCTTTTTGATTTGTTTTAGTCACCTGATATTCACCCGTATGTTTTTTTTTATAACTGTGCACTTAATTTTTAAGTCTGTTCATACTTGTATGTATGTATATTACTGTTCATGTTGTTCTTAGTCTGATGAGCACAGTACTTGAGTGATAAGCAAATATCTTGTAGGACAATTTGGGCTTATATGTGAAATAGAGCTACTAGGTTTTTCTACAGCCTATAATTTATGGAGAACTGCATATTCTCAAAGACTTTGTCCTGGTAAAACCCAGTAAGATTTCAGCAGTTGGTTGAGAGTTGGTGAGCAAAAACACTACCTAGACTCCAATCAGATTTCTTGTTCTGGTCATGTTTCTTTCAGTGCAATTTACAGATATGTGGTAAAAACCAGACGGAACAGACCTATAAAAGAGTAAATACCAAAATGTTTGACCTTTACAACTGTGATACTAAACATTAAGTACAATTGCCTTGAGCTGAAAATTGTACTGAGAAGAACTTAAATTGAGTGAGGGCACCACGGTGGCTTAGTGGTTAGCATGTCCGCCTCACAAGAAGAAGATTCTGGGTTTAAGTTCCAGGCTCGGGCATTTCTGTATGAAGTTTGAACGTTCTCTCCATGCTTACATGGGTTTCCTCTGGGTACTCTGGTTTTCCCCCACAGTCCATAGACATGTAAATTAGGCTAACTGACTGTTACTAATTGCTCCTAGGTGATAGAGTGAATGGTTGTATGTGTTGGCCTTGTCGTGGTCTGTCAGACTGTTCAGGGTGTACCACACTTTTGCGCAGTGTTGGCTGAGATTGGCTCCAAGCTCCCTGCAACCCGACTAGGGGTAAGCAGTTTGGCAAATGAGTGAGTGAGTGACTTAAAAATTCCTTAGAAGATACAAGATTTCCCTAGAAACTTCACAAGAAATTGGTTTGTTTGTAAAGTAAATGGTTATTGAGAGATTAATTTTGTTTTTCATAATTTTTTCAAAACACTACTTGAATGACATTTGCTAAACAATCAAGGGTGGTCTTAAGAGATTCGCATCTTGTCTTGAGTGGAATGGCTGAGTTGCAGGGGCCAGCTTTTTGAAATGCAAATAGGATCATTGTGCTACCCACTGGTGTACATACTTATGTAAGAGTCCATTCACACACTGCTTATTCAAGTTGATATAAAACAATAAATACTAAGTAAGTGTGATGTACTATGTTAAAAAGGAGGAAAATGCACAACCCATGGGCTTACAGGTCAAACCAACCACTTACTAATTACAAAAGCACTACGGCATATTGAGCAACAGGCTGTAAACTCATCTATTCAAAGGTTATTCCATGATTAAATAAGTTGGATAAAGGATTCGTATGTGCTTTGGTTATTGTAGGTCATTTGTCTGTTGTTTCAGATCATGACATCACTGGTGAGCTGAGGTTTCCTGGAAACTTGGAGAGTCGAGCAGCAGGTCAATTAACAAGAGCCGCTCAGAAGAGACTGATGATCCCTGACACTGATAACAAGCTAAACTGAGCTCCATCTCACAACCATCACGATACATCAACAAGACCAAAGGTAAGAATGAAGGTTTTAAATGAGTTTTTATAGATTATATAATAGATTACTTTTTAAATATTTCATGCTTTGTGATACTGTATATGCTAATAGATAAACAGAGGCAGGATTGAGTATTTGCTTTGTTTCCTGCCGGCTGCACTAATTGATTTCTACTAAGTATAAGAAAGAATAAAGTGCAATGCAGTCTATAAATCCAGGTGTACAGATGTATGGTTTAAAATAAAAAAGCTTGACCTCTTAAATATACTGTGCACAGTGTATAGAATTTCTAAATCCACATTTTCACTCAGGAAAGGTTTAATTTGTGTTTTTACTGGATAGATCTAACGGTAAACTGTTGTTGTGAGTATTAATTTATCTTTTTAACTTTATTTCATTTTATTTATTTATTTATTTATTTTGTAAAACCCAGACAAAAGTGACAATTAATTAGCAGGGGACATTTGTAACACACTGAGCTCTCACTCGGGTACTTGGAGATCTGAAGGCTTAAATTTAATTACTGTTTAAAATAAAGAATGCACGTGTGGAAATCCAGACATTTTACATGGCTAGACCAAATGGTTTTATTGGGATGGCAATTTAGAGTGGGGTAAAATATGAATCCACATCCACAGTAAATCATGTATGTACTGTAGCTACTCGTAATGATGTATGGACTGACTACAATTTCCATACAGTAAAAATTCAGTGTTGGATTAACACCCAGAGTGTCAAATTAACACCCCTATATTTTCAACTGGACTCATATGAACACTCTGGGTGCTAATACAACACTTGGGATTTTGCTGTGAAAATGTACACTCCAAAATATCATGTGTCTGTTGTCTAGCAAACTATGAAAACGTCATAGCTTTTTTTTAGACGTGATTTTGTGTTAGACGACATATTATGGAGTATGACAGTAAAATAAATCATGAGGTAATGGTAGCTAATAATGTTTGCCTTGGTCACTGGGACCAGTTAACAGTCTGCATCTGTCTTTTAAAGGAAATTGCTTGATATTACACTTACTGACAGTTCTCATTGGACAATGATGAAATTAAAGGGGCTGGCTGACCTGTTTGGGAATCCAGTTTGTTGTTTTTGTTTTAAAAGCACGTGACTGTACAGCAAATATTCGGTAAATTCACTATTAGTAATCCTAGTCTGAGGCTTCTCCAGGTCCATAACAGAAATAATCATGTGAAAATAAAATTAATTTGGCAAAAAAACAAACAAACAAATAAATAAATAATTTTTTTTAATATACACAGTTTGAAAAAATATCTTCAATTTCAAATTGTAACTTAAGATCTATGGCCTTGGACTTGGCCGAATTGTTGTGGATTGTTTTTGGAAAATCTTTGCCATTGAAAATTGCAATTTGTTTCTTGGTGCAGCGAATTCTGAGATGGGTGAGTTGGCCCTTTTAATGCTACACTAAGATAATAATAGTAGTAAGAACAGCAGCAGCTGTAGTGGTAGTAGAAGTAGTAGTGGTAGTAGTAATAATAATAATAGTAATAATAATAAGTCTATTTATCATGGGGCAGTGGTGGCCCGGTTGTAGGGTGCTGAGCCAAAGGTCGGGGGTTCAAGCCCCACTATAACCGTGTTGTCTTTGCAGTCCCCCCAGTGCAGCTAACTGGGTTATCAAGTGCCGGCCATATCTCTCACTGTCTATGGTGAGATTTTCGTAAAAATCGTACCATTGCTGATTTTGGGAAAGAGTAGGCCATTGGGTTGCCGTCAGCGTGTTCTCTGCCCTGCGATGGCCTGGTGAGCTGTTCAGGGTGTACTCTGACTTCACCCAGAGTTGGCTGAGATGGGCGCCAGCCTCCCCGCGACCCTGATTAGGATCAAGCGGTTCAGAAAATTCATGAATGAAGTTTCTTTATAATAAGATAAGTTTTTTTTAAATATATATATATATATATACACAATAAGGTTATTTATAATAAGATAAATTTACTTATAATACGTTTATTTATGATAAGTTTATTTATACAAAGATACGTTTTTTTCTGGGGGAAAAATGGTATATTGTTTAAGAATTTGGTTCATTGCAGTGTTTCAAACAGCGGAAACCGGAAAAGCGAGACTCTATTCAGCACTACATTTCCCATCATCCCCAGCGTGTCGCCAGTATGAGGTCAGTTGTCCGCGTGAGCCTCATTCAGCTGAGTGCTGCAAAGGCTGAGTGAATGGCTGGGGTTTGTGCTGTTCTTATTCTTCTTCCCATACCTGTCATTTAGTCGGCACGGTCGCGCGCGGGTGTGTCTGGTACTCAGTGTGAATGTGTGTGTGTGTGTGTGAGAGTGTGTGT
This sequence comes from Neosilurus hyrtlii, assembly GCA_028564935.1. Lineage (NCBI taxonomy): Eukaryota > Metazoa > Chordata > Actinopteri > Siluriformes > Plotosidae > Neosilurus > Neosilurus hyrtlii. Next base: position 8,476,282 of record JAOUQZ010000010.1, on the reverse strand, counting down.
GAATGTTTGCATGCACTGATGAGGAATAATGTGAAGTGGCTGAGTGTGAAAGCAGAAGCCGCCCGCTGGTGAAGGTGCTGTGGATCTGAGACAGTTCCTCTAGGATCCGCAGTGATCCCGCTGCTTTTAGGCAAATGTTCATGGGCTCGCAGTATTTTATGCATGACTGCAGTCGATCCCTGAAGGATATCTGTGATTCTTGCACATTCAGACCATGCAAAGATTTTATTGAACGGTATTTGTCGGGATTTTTGGTTGCATTTGTCGTGTTTTCAGCCGCCAAGTGGTGGAATGCATCAGGATTGCGGGGGTGTTTTTGTTTTCCTTGCCATTAAGTTCTTGTGAATCCAGATAGCAATAGGGGGAAAAGCTGATCCATGGTGCTGCATTAATTTTCATGCATTGCAGGGTTTATTATTATTATTATTATTATTATTATTATTATTATTATTATTATTATTATAACTTATTTAATTTGTCTACTACATGCAGGAGGCAGAAGATGGAAACCGTGATAAAATGGAACAAGGATTTTATTGCACTTAACCAACTGGATCCAAAAACCCACTTCAAGCAAAATGGTAAGACCCTGGATCTGTTTCGAGATCTGACGAGTTTCCCGAAAGCATGGTGGCACAAGTAATCTGGAAGCTGAGGATTATCTGACGGAGTTAAAATCACACCATTCTCTCTCTCTCTCTACTGGATCAGATGGTCTTTGAGAGGGACTTTATGGTGATGTTGGGAAATCACATCTCCCCGTTCAGTTCAGTGAGCCTGGGTTTCTGTATGTCTGGAGTTTTGCATGTGCACAGTGTGGGTGTTCTCTGGGTTCTCTAGTTTCCTCCCACATCCAAAAATCATGTGTAGTGCTACACCAAAGATCACTAAATCCTTTAGGAGTGAATGTTTTGTGTGTGAGTGCGCAGTGGATTGGTATCCCATTCTGGGTGTATTGCAGCCTCCACCAAGTGATTGAATATTATAATTATATATTTTTTTAATTAAAAAAATTTTTTTTTTTAGTGCAATCTGATTTCCTTTGGGGCACAATTTTTTTTAACTTAATCATTTAACCATGTATATGTGAAAGTTGATGTTGCAAAATGGAATCCTTATCCACGTCATAAAATCTGGAGTCTTTGACACTAGAAAACATGAACTGGGCTAATTCCATTGGCTGTCACTTCCGTATGAAAAGTTGTATGGTTGAAGTATGGCACCAGTCAGAGCTAATGATACTCGAGGTGGGCCAGTGGGTCAAAACACCAAAACACTAGGGTCCTCTTTGAAGTATTGAACATTAAACAGGGAATTTTAAAGGGGAAAGACCACAGCAATTATGAGTAGGGCATTTCTGATTAAATTGATCGCATTTGCTTTTTTATTTATTAATTTTCTACTTCATTCATTAATTTCCAAAAGCCTTTTGGAAGGAAAGAACTGAAGGACACTTTCTTTTGAGTTTTTTGTTTAGTTTTTACCCCTCAGCCAGTTACGGCTAGAGGGGTAGTCGTTGGCTTGCCGGGTGGGCGTAGGGACAATTTTGTCCTGGTCATTGCTTGGTTCAGGCACGTGCCAGCTTTCTGAAATTTTGCGTAGGCACCGCCTATGACCTAAACCTGTGCCTGGAGTAGCTAATTTGCATATGTGACCTTTGACCTTGGCACACTGACTTTGAACCTATACATATTTTCCCGGCAATTGCTCAGCTCATGCACATGCCAGCTTTCTAAAGTTTTCCGTAGGCACTGTCTATGACCTAAACCTGTACGTGGGGTATCTAATTTGCATATGTGACCTTTAAATATGTGACCTTTGACTTTGGCACAGTGACCTTGAAAATATAAAGTTTGTCTTGACCATTGCGCAGCTCATGCACATACCAGCTTTCTGAAATTTTGTGTAGGCACTCCCTATGACCTGAACCTGTGCAGTGGGTAGCCAATTTGCATATGTGTCCTTTGAATATGTGTCCTTTGTTCTTGGCACAGTGACCTTGAACAAATAAAGTTTGTCCGGGCCATTGCACGGCTCATATGCATGACAGCTTTCTGAAATTTTTCATGTGCGTGGAGTAGCTAATTTGCATTTGAGACCTTTGACCTTGGCACAGGGACCTTGCACATATAAGGTTTGTCCTGCGCTTGAGGCGTCCTGGCTGAGGGGTTACGACGTTCTATAGAATGCCTACTTTTAAGCTCAGTAGGAATTGACTGTTAAAAGACAGGTTTAAAATGTTGACCAGGTTGTTTGTAGATTTAGTTTTTATTGCTACACCAGGATTTACCATAGTTTATGAATTTGTAGTACTTTTCCTCAGAGGAAACTGGTATTAATGTAGGGCGGTTTTCAAATGTTAGTCCATGCATATGGAGCCCTTTAGAAACCTCACTAGCCGCTTTTCCACTCTCATGCAGGGGAGAGCCAGGGCTGTATCAGGGCTTCCCAAGACTTGTAGCCTGAGGTTTTAAGCCTCGAGACAAAAACCTGTTTGAATTTCTATTATTGTGCTATAACCCAGCAGTTTTCCCACCCATAACATGCTGCACAGGGGCAAGGAGCATGGTTTACCAAACCTAAAGTTGTACCACCATTTGCAGGAAATAGTCATCACAGCAAACCCTTTATTTAAAATACCAAACCAAAATGAGTTCTCAGCGATCCAAGCAATAACACAAACGCTAGTCTATGTTAACAAGAGGATGATAGAGTTATGGTTTAAAACTTGCTATTTCTTGAAATAAACTATACAGCCTTTTATTTTCTTATGTAATTTTCTTTTTGTACAATATGTGACTGAGCTTTAGCATGGCAGCTAAAGCTAGATCCAGCTGAAACAGTTTTGCTTCTGACAAAAGTTCAGTCAAATCATTTTTGCTGTTTAGCTGGAATTAAATTAATGTTTAAAAAAACACTGTTTATGGCTCCCGAGTGGTGCATCGACAAGGTGCGCGACTATCAACCCAGAGATCGCAAGTTCGAATCCAGGTTGATGCCATAGCCATCCGTGACCGGGAGTCTATGGGAGCTAATTCACCGAGCTCTCAAGGGAGAGAGGGATGGCATACGCTCGCTTCCCTTTCACTCACAGCGATCACCAGCCGATCATGGGCATCTGGGAGCTCATTCGTACAAGGGGCGGCTAGTGCTTTCCCTCCGAATGTGTTAGGCTGCCCCCAAATACGCATGCGCAACAGTTCGAAAAGAGTCGGGCGGTAGCATCGCATGTCACGGAGGGGGCGTGTGCTTGCTTGCGCCCCTACCTGGTCGGTGGTGGTCGTGTGATAGGGAAAGCAAAAGTTGATGGGTGGGAATTGGAAACGACTAAATTAGGGAGAAAAATGGGGGAAAATCCAAAAAAAAAAGGAAAAAAAACCCATTGTTTGTCCTTGTCTGGCCCATGGATAATCATCAGATCAAATTCTTAGCACCTCGGTCCTCAAAGTTGCCCTGAGTACAGCGTCATGGTCACGTGACTGCCATGTAACTACAGATTACTGATTGCTAATATTACTAATTATACTCAGTTTGCAAACTATTCGCCAAGTGTTCTGTAAGTATTCTTTAACAAGTCGTTACATTCCTGAGGGCCCTTTGGAGAACAGTTGGTGACTGTGACAAGTATTGGCAGACCATTTGGTGGGGGAAGTAAGATCGCTAAAGAATCCTCAAAATGCAGAACATGATGAATGTAAGTGAGGTCATTGAATGGACAGTATTTGTAGAATTTTGGCAGAATGACTGATGAATGGAGGACGTCTATTCGCCACAGTTGCCAACAGTTCAAAAGTCCAGAGAGATTCACCTACAGTCACCTACAGTTGCAGTAAGCCTACATGCTGAAATATCAAGCTGAGTTCCTGATGAGCTTTTCAGCATTTTAATTTTGTTTATCGAACACAAACAGGTGCGCTCTTGCATCTAGGAAGAATGTTTAATTGAACTGGGGAAAATGATGCTTAATTATGGCCCAATAATGAAGCTTTCTTTTTGTCTCTCCGAATGTTTAACAGAATATTTGTTTATTACCTTTTACTTTAATCCAATATTAAAACAGGCAGAAGGCACATCCCTAACACAATGTACTGTGATACTGTTGTAAGATTGCACGGGTTTATTGTCATTGTAACCATCGCAGTTGTCTGTCATATTTGTATGTGAGTGGATTAACAGCCTAATGATATTTTATGAATGTAAACTAAGAGGTGCTTGAGGTGCAGAATGGAACCAGTATTTAGGTATTTGACCAGGTCAAAGGTCACATATTTAAAGGACTTGATAATGCCTCTGAACCCTATGTTTAACTCTCTTCCTTTCTTTTAAGGCATGATCGCCAAGAATCTTCTAAATACTCTCAAGATCTGTAACCATTTCCAGCTCCAGCCCATTTCTCGTTCAGCATGTGCTATCGGTAAGGTTCTAATGCCACTCATCATTTTCCGCGCTAAATGAAATGAACCTTCGCTCCATCTCGTCTATGTTGTGTGTTGCTGAGAAACTCTGTATGTTTTTAATTTTATTTGGTGGATTATGTTCTCCCTCACACACTCTGTGGTGAAAGATCTGCTCTCTAGGCTTATTATTCATAATCATATTTACCCGTTCAGTATTTCACTGCTGCATAAGACCATTTTCCAGAATTCCCCATGGTATCCAGAGTGCAATTGACAAACCTTCTGAAAGAGGTTTGTAGCTAGATTTCGTGACGTTGTTGTTTTTTTGCAAGCTGATCCGCAGTACGACTGTTCAGAAAGATTATTTGTGCTATGGAAATGACACACTTATCAAATGTGCTTGTTGCCAATCAGCTGAACAATAAAACGTTTGAGCAGCAGTCTGAAGTGTGCTATGTGGGAGTACTAATGCTTGTGTCATGTTGATGTGGATCAGAAAGACCCTTCAGCTCCTTAAATGAGTGAACTTGTAGATTCAGACCCATGGCTTTTCCATGCCTGCTCTGAGTCAAGACACACATACACACACTTCTTTGTTAGCTTCCTAATACATGACCATGGGGCAAAGACCAACACATCTGTTATAGTGCTATGAAATTGAACTTTAAATCTGTCACATCAGCATTTTTTTTTTTTTTACTTTTCCACCCACACCTTAAATTCTACTCATAATATGTTAGTGCTATAATTCTCACACGTCTGTGACAGTACTTCTGTGTGATCTATACTTTGTTGCTCTCCTGTCAGGCTCCTGTCCCGATCTGATGATGAGTAGGAATGAGCAACGTGAATTACGGCAAGCACCCGTGGCTCTGACCCCACAGCTGCCCCCCAGGACCCATCGGCCTCTCTGCTTGTCAGTGTCCTCGGACAGCAATGGCCGATTTAAAGCGCTGGAGACACAGGAATGGAAGAACAACCTCAAAGCTCAGGTGGAGGCAGTGGGACAGTCTACCTCTGAATTGTGCAGATAGTAACAGTGGATAAATTAGAAATTCATTAGCAAGCCCAGCAGGCTAGTCAAAGCTCTAATTAGCTGCCCAGTTCATGTACTGATTGATCAGAAACCCAGTTAAGAATTATTGCTGAATATATTGTGATGTAATAAAGTATTATGAGCTAGTTAGCTAGTTAATTGCACTGATACAGAAATATAATACAGTAACATTTGCAACATTTGGCAGACACCCTTATTCAGATTATACCTCGGATCATACATAAGTTATTATTTGGCTTCAAAAAGTTATTTGTTTTGGCTTCACATATTTAGTTCAGATGGACTTAGTGTGATTCAATCTGTTACGTGTTTTATGTGATGCTGTGCAGATGGAGCAGGCCCACAGTGCTGGGGCAGCCAGCAGCACGGGTTCTCTAGAGCGGGCCTCCCTTTTCTGTGCCTCTGGTTCTACCACTGCCTCCAGTTCAGGCCTCTCGAGTCCTGTGGAGCTTCTTGGCAAGAGCAAGTCCTCTAGCCGCTTCTCGCTCTTCTCACCCCCATGGAACAGCAGCTCTGAGTCTGACTCAAACCCTCCATCGCGCTCCGGCTCCAAGAAACTTCGCCGCAGAGCGGTACCAGGGGGTGTCAAGACTAGCCCCGAGACACCCGAACCCAAACCGAGCGGCCCAGAACACTTCCACTACTCGGAACCGGTGATCTCCAAAGTGACGGACTACATCTACGTTGGGAACGTTAATGCAGCGTATAGTGGCCGCATGCTGTGCCGGAACAACATCGACAGCATAATTGATATGAGCAGTTTGCCAGGTGAGACATGCCTCAACTTGATCCCTTGCACATGCTCAAGAGGAACCAAGCACAGCTGGTCACGCCTCAAAGTGCACATGGAGGAGTCGGGTGAGCTGGGTGTGGATGGAGCAGAGCTGCACCAGCGTTGCTTTGATGCCATCAATGAGTGCATCGATGCCTCGGCAGGAAAGAGGAAGCGAGTGCTGGTTCACTGCCGTGATGGCTTTTCACTCGCTCCTACTTGCGTCATTCAGTATCTCATGATCAAGCACAACATGAGGCTGATCGCTGCTTATGAGCTGCTCAGGGCCAAGCACCCGGTCAACATCCGCGAGTGCCACCAGAATGCTTTAGTGAGTCTGGAGAGGACGCTTCGACCTGGTGGAAACACCGACCCTGAGTGCTTCAAACAGGCCATCTCACGCAAGCTAGCTTGGACCTAAGCACCACCATTCACCAAGCCTGAACTTGGACTGAAGGCTTGGGGCTGATTGCTAACCTCAGTGATTAGCCACTGGCTATGAAAAAAAAAAAACCCTTCTTCCAGACTTAATCTGAGATGGAAAAACTCAAGATCAAGTACTGTATAGCTGCTAAACGAGAGCCGGAGTGAAAATGTGTGTACTCTGGTGGTAAGACTGGTGCTGTTTTGTGAATATGAGGGTTGCAGCCATAGTGTTGTTACAGTTTTCAGGGCAGTGTGACGGGAAATCTCAGGAGACCTAGTGATGTCAAACCATGTCTACTGGTTGGGGAGTGTAAAGCCTCTCCAAATGGACTACCTTTGAATACTGGTTAAGCATTAGTGCCATAGGAACCTCCAGACTGTCTGAATTTACTCTCTCTCTCTCTTAGATAGCAACAAATGCAAACCAAGAAGAACACTGAATATTTGGCAGCTGTGTCTGGAGAGTGCGAAAACATGGACAGTCTGGGAGGGTTGGGAGACACTGATATAGTGTCAAGTCTTTAACTGCTGCCATTGTAAAAATAAACCTGCATTGAATCTGAACCATTTTGGCAATCCATGTATTTTTCGGACTCAACAGATATTCATAATGTTTAGAAGGTAAGAATTTTCCTCCATGAGGAATGTAGTCATTTTCCCAGTCATGTGATTTTCACCAACTTTTCAAGGTTGAGTGCAAAAGTTTGCATACCCTTAGCGCAAAGTTACGAAAGCAATGTACAATACACCAATATATTCCCACTGTTTTTCCCTGCATTAAAACTAAAACAAAATAGTACTTTTTAAGATACTAATAGAGGGCAGCATGGTGGGGCAGTGGTTAGCATGTCCACCTCACCGCAAGAAGGTCTTAGTTCAGGCGTTTTTGTGTGGAGTTTGCATGCTCTCCCTGTGCCTGCGTGGGTTTCCTCCTGGTACCCCAGTTTCCTCCCAAAGTCCAAAGACATGCATATTAGGCTGATTAGCTGTTCCAGATCTCCCCTAGACATGAGTGTAAATAAGAATGTGTGTGTGTTGCAATGTGATAGTCTGGCGAGCTGTTCAGGGTGTACCCCGCCTTCACCCAGTGTTGGCTGAGATAGGCACCAGCCTCCCCTCGACCCTCGTAGGATTAAGCAGTTCAGCAAATGAATTAATGAAAAAATAGTTCTGAAATTTTCTCTAATAACTTGTTCACCTTTCTGACATATTTCCGTAATCTTTACACCGATTTTGGGTCATCTTATTTGTAATGTTCCTGCTGCTCCCCACCAGCCGTACTGCTTGGTTAATCTTGGCGTATTATTTATCTATTTGTTTGTTTATTAAGTTTAAACTTTTGCTGAAATGCTATCAGATATACAAACTGCATACTTCATATCATATCCGGAGACTAATAGTCTTCCTTTCAGTTCCTATCACATTCTTGAAAGTCTTTGCATGGAGTCCTATTGTCATCTCAAAACAATGTGAAATGCGAATTGTTGCACTCAACTGGAGCATTGGTGCTTGGGAATCGAGAGCTATTATGTCTGCAGTAAGACTTGTACCGACTAGTGTTTACCGCTGGGTTGTCGGCATTAATATATTAGTATAGATTGGACTGAATTGTGAAGCAGTGAAGTACTGCAACATCTTTTTTATTGCACTAACTAGACATTATAAAGAAACTGCACAAGTGAAAAGTTCATTACCAGACATGTCACTTGTTTTGGTTCTTCATTGCTCAGCACAGATAGTTTTTAAATGAATATGATGCACATGCTTCCTGTATAAATTTTCTGTTTATTCGTTGATGCTAGATTACCGTTGTAATATAATTCTATATGTAAGAAATTCGAACCAACCTCTTGTGTGGAATTGCTTCTGCTTGTGTACAGTAATTATTATATTTTAATATTTTAGTGAGCTGTGTGCTGAGGTGGTACATTCCTGAGTTATTGGTGCCTTTGAACTTGTCCTGCGTGATTGTGTTATGAGACTCACTCTATGTATGCAGTTGTCAGATCTGACAATGCTTTTGTACTCTGAAGTATTCTGTATAATGGTTAATCTTTGTCCTGCTGGAAATACTACATAGTGGTGTGCAGCAGGCCACATCTCAGTTCAATAATGTGAAGGCTTTGTTGCAGTGGTCATTCTGTGAGCAGTGGCAGTATTTACAACCCTTGTGGTGGTGATTAGTACGTCTGTCTTTCTCTCTCTCTCTCTCTCTGATCAATCATAACTTCTTCCTACTTCTATGCTCCTCTTCTGAAACATTATCCATAGTCTATTCTACAGTGTATGTGGACTTATTTCAGTGCTTTTATTGGCTGTATGTTTCTTATAGTTTAACTTGATCTCAGGTGAACTTTATTGACCTAAATTTATAATGTTCTCTGTTAAAAAAAATAAAATAAAAAATCAGAACATGTCATTGCATTTTCTGTATCATGTTAATAAAGTCTTATGCATTTGTAGATGTAGATATTAAAGAAAACAGTCAGTTCATTTTCGACTCACGACAGTGATTTGAAGTTTGTCATTATAAGCTTGATCAATGCACAAAAATAAATCATCAAGTGCAAAAAACTCAAAGCGAAAGTTTACTTCTTGTATATATTCAAGTGTATCTAATATTTCTCATTATGATTTTCTAAAACAACGAAAAACTAATGTATCCTATTTGTTTACCAATGATTTTTGGATTATTGAATTACTGGCCATGTAGGGTCTCTGTACTTAGTACATAGGCTGTACTCTCCCTGTGTCTGTGGGTTTCCTCTAGAACCCCCAGTTTGTTCCCACATCCCAACACCACGCTGGTACTATAGATTAGATTGGCTACACTCAGTTGCCTCAAGTTGCAATCTAGAAACCCTTAAATCATCTGATAAAGAGTTAGTTACGGACAAATTTTTATGCCTCTGCTGCTGTTAGAGGCATTATAATTTTGGGTCATCTGTGCATCCCACTGAAATTCTCATGAGTCAAACATGAGAAGAATGAGTGGTTCCTTTTTTTTGTAGGTTTTATTTATTTGTTTATGAGGTTACATCAAATTACAAAATAAAAATCAGATTTTGAAATCAGATTGTTTAATCCAGGGTTACACCATGCCAAAAAATCAGTGACAGGTAAGGTGGTAACATCCCCATCAACACAATTGGCATTGAGTTCTACCTGCTCATTTACATATGTACGTATAATAAGTTTTGCTATAGAAATCCACATTGCATGAGATTTTTTTTTTTTTTCCAGTACAATTTCAGTCACATTGTCTATATTCACCTAAACTTGGATGACACATGGTGTTAAGCACTGGATACATGCTTATTATCTCAAACTTACATACATGTTCTCATCAATGGTTCTAAACTATAATGTTTAAGTGCTAAGACCTCTGTACAGTGCCTGCGTATAACCTTAGCAAGATCCTTGATTCATCACATGCATTTGAATCTCATATCAGTTTTGATCAGTAAATCCCTTTTTATAATACTTTATTTGCCAGCACTCATGTCCAGGTTACCTGGCTAAACTATTGCAGCCATATGCACTTCCTTATACGGTGTGCATATAGACACACCTGCTGTACCATTTATTTTCAGTCAGAAGGTGTGAGCAAACATTTGACTTAAGGACTGTATACCTTTTAAAATCTGCTGTCTGCTTTAAAACAAAGCTCAAAAGATCATTAGTCATAAGTACGCTCAGTACACCCTTCTTTAACAATTATTAAGTAGTTGCACACTATCTCTGTACAGTGCCTCTCTTTATCATAAACATCTTTACCTGTAATCATGTGGAATTGTTCGTTCATTTATTCATTTTCTGAACCACTTTACCCTAATTAGGACTGCGGGGAGGCTGGTGGCCATCTCAGCTGACTCTGGGCGAGGGCATGTGGACTTGTTAATGAAAGCTATTTTTTAACGCTACCTTAATTATGACTAAAACGTTATTCTTTTTAATAATGATTTTGGTACTATAATATTACATTAACTACTAAAACTCTTATGTCAAAACATGAGCAATATGCCATTTTATTCTTGCCTGAGCTACACGGCTCACTTAAAACACAATCTGTTCATAATTGTCCTTCAACAGTCTCAACCCCCAACCTCTCCACCCAGAGGTTCCTCTCACACTCACACATGTTTGCGGGTGTGGGTGTGTGTGTGTGTGTGTGTGTGTGTGTGTGTGTGTGTGTGCCCTTATGTTCATCGTGGTGTATGTGTGTGTCCTGATAGCAATTTTCTGGCTCCATTCCCTTAATGTTCTGCAGAAGTCTTGCTGAGTATGCCTCCCTGACTCTGTTATTCCAATTAGTGCGATAACGACAGCTAGCGAATCTCTTTTCTACAGCCACTTAACACAGATGGGATGATGATGCATCTAACTAAGACCTAAGAGCTTGGGGAATCAAAGAAGCACTAAATTGTGACATGTTGGGTAAATCTGTGCTTGCTGTTCGTTTCTTTTTCCACACAACTGCTGGGTCTTTATTCCATTCCATCACATTTTCCCATCTCACTTAAATTTCCACAGTCTGATTGTTTCATGACCGAGTCACTTGTGCCTTTAATGCCTGTGTTTACTCCTGCAGTGTCCCAAATGGAGTGCACCTCTTCCTCTTTGACCATCTGTTCTGAAAGTCTCCTATGAAGAAACTTCTACCAGCTCCAGCTGGCAAAGTCTGTTGCCCTCCTCCATAATGGGGGTGTACTTTGTATGAATAATTAAAAATAAGGATCAGTATCTTGAAAGAAGGGTTATTTATATTGATGGGGTGAAGGGAGGAGTTGGAGATTTCCATCTAATGTTTCAGGTGCTTGCTAGCCCATTGGCCTCTGTGTGAAACTACTTCCATAAAGAGGAAGATGGGATTTCCTTCACCATCAGGGAATGCAATATAAACCTTCAGATAATGCCAGCTTCCTGCAGCAGTCACAGTCGTCCCCCCAACTCTCTCTCTCGGCTGTGAACTCGTCTCCACCTTCTTCCGCTCATAGGTGAGCGCCTGCGTTCTCTCTTTGTCACTGGCTCTCTGCTATGCTGCAGCTGTTCTCTGAGTATTTGTACTGCATTGAGGCTTTTGGATTAGCACCTTAGCTGTTAGGACGGTCTTGTCTGATCTAACTGTTTCTGATCTAGAGGTAGATTCTTGTGGGTTGCATTTTTTTATTCTTTAGTTTTGCAGTAAACAATGTCTGTACTCTTTAGTTTTTCTACATAAGAGTGTTACGGAAGGGAAACATACTATTCAGTTAATTTTTAGATAATGTAATGATCCTATATGCATTTATAAAGCCTATAGATGGGTAACTGTGTATAAATTTGCATAGAAAGTTGTCTGCAGTCCTTCATGTAAGTGAAAATCAGGTTCAGTAACTATCGAATTACCCCAATTCTGGTTGATAAATTGTGTGTTGAGTTGAGCTAAAGAAACAAAACTCCTCAAGGTTCTGATCTCAAGAAAGCGATATGGCAGTGTTGATCTTGTTGCCTTTCCAAAATCTGCTTCTGTAAATATGTAGCTTCAGGAGGCATTTCTGATGTGCATGGAATGTGATGCACAATGTGAGGATCCCAGTGCCATGGCTCGAAGCAGAGGTGCATGCAAAGGGCTTAGTGCGAGTTAAAAAAGTAATGAGAGATTAACTTGCAGTACTGGGATTTTAATTACGGTGAAATCTTCTGTCATGTGATTTCTGTCATTGTTGTTGCTGGATTTGTGAGGGAGGAGATGATGTGCATCATTACAGATACTGAAAAACAGAAACCACATTTTTTTATTTTGTTTTTTATCAGTTTGTTTCTCAGTGAGTCTTGTGGTATTTGCTTCAGTTTTGTATTGATACTTTTCAACACCAGGGTGACTTTTTTTTGTCCAAATATGTCTTGATAAGCTGTAAGAAATGTAAATGCTTTTTTGTTACCAGTTTGTGCTATGCTGGATAAGCTTGAAGAGCCTTATCATATGAATTCTGTGACACTTTATAAACTACAGGCGTTAAAGTCTTAGCCATCTGAGGACATTTCTTGAAGGCCAGGTGGGCTCTGAAGTGGTATCGGGTTTTTTTTGACAATCATCCAAACAACAAGCCTTTCAAGCCAGTGAGCCGAAGAACCTCACACTCACCCAAATATAGCATCTTATGTTAATTTCCAAACTGCATGCCAAAATGAGCATTTCAAATGATTGCCACTGGATACGGTTTAAAATTGGCTATGATAAAGCTTTTTTATTATACTCTTAAAATATTTGGAAAGCTGTATACAGACATGTGCAGTATAATGGCATTAATTATTAATAGATTATATATTTGTCTGTCTGCTTATTTTTTTTCATTTGTGTGTTTGTTTATTATGTAAGCAAGCTGTTTTTCAGTCAAAGCCCTTTATTGCCACATTATACGGCGTTCAATGACATTCTACTTCGTCAGATTTAAAGCAATGGCACTATTATAAACAAATGTACAGTTTGTGAAAATAGTAAGTATTAGTATACATACTGTATCTAAAATCATAGCAAATGGATGTGACAAGTGACTGCTAAAGTGTCAAGTGACTGCAGATTAAGAGAACTGTGCATAGTGTTGGGTGTGTGGTATTGCACTTCAATGTGCATATGTGTGATTAGTATTTGTTTACTTCCACAATCTTAAAATACCTGATTACTTGCACCAAACATTGTAGTAATTGCTTTTGCTGTTTTCTCCCAGAGTTACTCACTTATTAACTCTTCGCTGTCATTAAAAATAGTTGCCTGTCATTGTGAAGAGCACTAAGGAACAAATAATATACCATAGTTTAATTTTCCTTATCTCAAGTTTTTCTCGATTTTGTCATGTGAGCTTATGTTGATTTGCAGTGATCCAATATTTACATTTTATTTGTATAGTGATTATTTATTCTTTATTTTTTTCATCAATTGTTTGCTAGTAACAGACTTCCCTTTGTACTACAGGGTGTTAAACAAAATCCAGCCAAAATGTCGGAGTAAGTACCTAATACTTTATTATTATGTTGTTCTAGGCAGACTGTACACTGTAGCTGCAGGAATTCATAAATACTTACACATGCAAAGCAAATGTGTTGCAGTTATTGAATTTCTATATTATGTAAGCCATGTAGGTACATGTTGGTGTAGTGGAAGTTCACTGGAGCTTTAATAAATAATAATAATAAAAAAAAAAGAACACATACAATGAGAAAAAAATTCTGTATTGTGATTCTGCATGCATGAACACATTTCTATAATCAATTGCACCATCTGTATCCAAATTATTTAGGAAAAAGATGTCATCGAGTCGCAAGCATCACCTGAAGGTATTTGTAATTTATCTGTTCATTTTATCTGTGTATTATTGATTTGTGCATTCACTTGCTTATTTATTATAATCAAGAGAGTTTAATTAGAATGACAGAATACAAAGAAATTGATTATAACTCTGTGCTTCAGAGCATGATGCTCTCCATCGCTAAAGGTTTGCTGGAGGTTGAAGCAAAGGAAAGAGAAGAGGAGAGGAAGAGGTATATGGAAGAAACATGCCCTTCTTTGTCCCTTCCTGGAGGCGTACAAGCACTACAGGTACTGATGTAAACACACCCAGTCATAATTTAGGATTTAGACAATCTTAACCCAAGATGTTAAGAGACTGTTCAGGTCACATCTTTAAAAAAAATTACTGTATGTTATGGTTGTAGCTGTATGTTACAACGCACACACTGTATGTTGTAGTACCTTAAAATTAAATGTTGTTTGGACTCTGGTTTGTTTCCAGGAGCTGTGCAAAGAACTTCACCATAAGATTGATGTGATTGATGAGGAGAGATATGATCTGGAGAGCAAAGTTAGCAAAAGTAATAAGGAGGTACAGTTAACACCTGACATAGGACCACAGTAGCTCAATAAACAGCACTCTCAATTAAGGATGGTTGATTATTTTTTTATACTGCACTAGATTGAGGACATGAAAATTAAAGTTCAGGATCTGAAGGGCAAGTTTAAGAAGCCAGCTCTGAGGAAGGTGCGCATGTCTGCTGATCAGATGCTTCAGGCTCTTCTCGGCTCTAAACACAAGGTGTCTCTGGATCTGAGAGCCAACCTGAAACAAGTGAAGAAGGAGGTCAAGGAGGAGGTGTGGCTTGATTTTCAGTATTATTATTTATTAAAACCACACCTAAATGTAAACATATACATTTTAAAACTTCTATTATTTCTCTATAACAGCTATAAACTTTTTAATTATATACATTTCTTAAATGTACTAACCTTTCTGTTTGTGTCCCAGGATAAGGAACTGCGCGATGTTGGCGACTGGCGTAAGAACGTTGAAGACAAGGCTGGCATGGATGGCAGAAAGAAGATGTTTGAGTCCGAGTCTTAAATAATCCTATAAAAGCTAGTCTTCACTGCTTCTACGGATTGACTGATGTCTGCGGCTGCTAGAGGAAAAGGAAATATTAGGTTTAGGCGATGGACAAAATGATTGATATTGTTGGAAATGAGAAAGCAAAACAAGAGGAATTTTATATTCTGTTTCAGAGTATATGATTCAGAATTCGGTTGTATTTTTGTTTCTTTAAAGTTCTACATACAGGACAGTTGTTTTGGGTAATTAATTTTTTTTCAATGCATGAATAAACGGCTCAAAAATACATTTGCCTTTCTGTCTTAATTTATGTAGAAATACATAATGATAAAGGCCACTCCACTGTTTACGGTAAGGCAATTTAATATCTCTTACATAATATTCAATACAGTAATTATATTGACATTATTGACATCAATTACAGTATCTATATTGATGTTTCTAACCCATATTACAGTATTAACCATGACCATGTTCATCTTAAGTACAGTGTATGTGTGTGTCTGTATATATGTGGGGGGGGATATATATATATATATATATATATATATATATATTGATCTCTTTTACAGTATTTATATTTGTTATTAATAACATTTACAATATTTATAGTAACGTATATTGATGTCTGTGGTAGTTGTAGAAATATATCTACTATTAGACACATTTAAAATGTCAAAAATGTTTCGTAGTGTTCAGGTGAGTTAAGAGTCCTTTCAGTGAGATGCTATTGACCTCTAAGCCCATTTGAGAATCATTGTCCCTGACAAAATTCATTCATTTTCTGAACCGCTTAATCCTAATTAGGGTCGCGGGGAGGCTGGCGCCCATATCAGCTGACTCCGGGCGAGGGCAGAATACACCCTGGACAGCTCGCCAGGCCATCAAGAGTAGGCTGCATAGCCGTCTCTTGTTTCTCGTGTTTCTGCCCTGACAAAATGACTAATAAAAACAATACTTTGGAAATATTCTTGAGGGATATGTTGTTTAAATTAAGAAAGCAGGGAAAGAAGCCATAATACTGTATTTCATGACCTTGTCAGCTCATTGGTTTGGTTGATAATCCATTTCCATAAAGAGGAAGGCAGGATTTACAGAGTGATCAGAGAATGCAATATATAACTTCTTTGCTCTTCAGCTGCCAGTGTCTTCGCCTGACAGAAGCTCATCAACACTTTACGAGTCTCTGTGTTTTCTTCTGTCCGTGAGGTAAGGAATGTTTAAATTTATTTGGCTTCTGATTTAGTTTTGTGTTGTTTCATTTCTTCCATCTTTTGTGCAGACTTACATCATTCTTACATAATTTCTGCAGTATTGTTGTTTCTGATGGTAATAGACTTATGCATCTTTCCTGCGAAATGAAGATGGAGGTATAACTAATAATGGTGTTGAACATGATTTCATTAGGGCCCTTCATATACACATTTTTATGTTATTGTTCTATGTTGAATTTCTTTGCACATTGGGAAATAGAATTAAAAACCATCAATCGTGGTGACCATGTTTTCTGTGTTTTAGTAAAGAGTGGACAGGGACAGCCAGGATGCTTTCCTAATATACGGAGTGATGATGTGGCACTTTGAAAGTCTACACCACCTTCAGCAATAAATTATGAAAATGATACTGCAAAGTTTTACTTCTTGTCAACACCCACATTCTATCATGTGTTATAGCCTATTCACAATAGTTGCTCTTCCAAAGAATGCGATTTGCTTCTAATTTAAAACAAATGGTAAAATGAACATTTAAACATTTCTGAAATCCATTACCTAATCTGTACACACTTTCACTGAAGAATAAATCTATCTCATTTTTAGTGTTCTCTGGACTCTAGGAATAGCCTAGAAGTGATGAATTTAAAAAAGAAATGAAGGGCTTAATATGCCCCAACAACTGTCTTTGCAGCTTTCTAAGCATGTCAATAAGAAGTGTGATGGCCATCTGAACAGTCTAAAGCAGTTAACTCAGTCATCAGTTAGACAGTTGGTCTGCTCGGATGCCAGATAAATAAAAGCTAAGAATGGAGTCAGTTGTGAAGGAATAAAGGACACCGAGTTATTTCTGAGCTCTACTCTAACGTCTTAGCCATTTCAGAGATGTTCCATAAGGTAGTGTCTGTCTCTTGGGCACGTCTAACACTTGTGGTGTCACATTGCAGAGACCTCACTAAGAAAATATCAGTCAAGGAAGGATTTGAAGCCACAGATTTAGAAACAAGGTTCTGCTCATGTGCATCTGACACTTTAAAGATATAATGGCTGGGAACTGGCTTGGATGAACTTGAACATGGACTTGACCTTGCATTGTGGTCTTTGGAGTATGTTTTGCAAGTTCCATTTGGGAGTTTCTTGATGGTCAAGCTTTGAAGATTCTCTCTTTAAAGGTTGAGAAGCAATATAAAAAAAAAAAAAAAAAAAAAAAACACTGACATTTTACTGCCATGGAACCCCAAGTTGAGGCTAAAGTTATTACTTACTGTAACTGTTGACATTTTCGGAATAATTAGATGCTGCAGAAGGTTAATTATACTGAAATATCTAAAATTTTTTTGTTCATTCAAGAATACATCATAAAAATGCATGTGCTCTTTCTTTGTGTTACTGTCACCAGGGAACAAAGACAAGCAGCTAACATGACTGAGTGAGTAATACGTTTGTCACTCATTTAGCTAAGAAGTAGTGAAGAACTTAGCATTAAAGAAACCTGATCTCATGAGGAATATGCATATACACATGAAATATTCATATGCAAATTAGTCATGTTCATTATTGTGAATTAAGGACTAGACAAATGGGAATTAGACAAATTTAATACCTGATTTTTTTAAATTATAAATTAGTACACTATTGTAACAACATAACCAAACACATCTGTGTTTTTGTTCTGGTAGAAACAAAAAAATGTCCATGAGTCGGAAGCACACCCTAAAGGTAAATATTTTTTGTAACAGTTTTTCCACTCGTAGTGATGTAATGATATGGCACATTATATACTGTAACACATTTAAATTAAACTGTTAAATATGGGGAAATGAAGCAAGAATAAATCTATATTAACTTCTATCTCCAGAGCTCAATGCTTCAGGTTGCAAAAGACTTGTTAGAGGCTGAAGCTCAAGAGAAAGTGGAAGAGAGGAAGAGGTACATGGAAGAACACTGCCCTCCTCTCTGTTTACCTGGCAGAAAAGAGGAATTACAGGTAAAATTCATGGTGTCTTTTACATGAAATTCTGAAAGACTTTACGTTAATCCATCAGTATGGACTCAGCGAATAAATCAATTAGACTTGAAATAAGTCTCCTTGTCTTCATCTTATGAATATTGATAAAATAATTATTTTATTGTTTTCGTTTGTGAGGACCTACATAGCAACGGTTTATTATAAACAGTGGTTACAGTAGCCGTAAATGTGAGTGCTGTGCTTGACGAATCAGACTCGGGTATTTGAATGAGCTATACAATAATCTATATAAATAGTGTTTGAAATCTCTTATTTGTCTAGATTAAAATTATGGGGTGGATTTATATGCAGATGGTATCATAGTTAAAACATCAATGTTATGATAAGTCCTTGCTTTAAATGTATCTGTATGTACTCTCAGGCACTGTGCACAGAACTACATGAAAAGATTATTGTTATTGATGAAGAACGATACAATCTGGAACACAAAGCCAATATGGTTGTAGATGAAGTAAGTTTTCCTCATATTTAAAAAACAAACTAACAATTTGCTTAATGCATTGAAACAAGTTCTCATGGACACTGATCTCTCTCTCTCTCTCTCTCTCTCTCTCTCTCTCTCTCTCTCTCTCTCTCTCTCTGACACACACACACACCTTCTCTCTCTCTCTCTCCAGGTTAAAGATTTGAATATAAAAGTTGTAGACCTCAAGGGTAAATTTAAGAAACCCCCTCTAAAGAAAGTGCGCATGTCAGCAGATGCCATGCTTCAGGCTCTGCTGGGCTCCAAACACAAGGTGAACCTGGACCTGAGAGCCAACCTGAAACAAGTGAAGAAGGAGGTCAAGGAGGAGGTGGGGTTATGATTATCAACAATTCATTTTTATTTTATTTTTAGCAGTGTTAATCATAAGTTAAATCATTTGTGTGTGCTCAAGCTGATCAGTGAACACACATGGAAGTGGTTAAGTGAAAGCAAATTGATTAATTTTTCTTTCTGTTTATTGAAAAATGAATTCATTTTATTGCTTATTTAGCTTGAGATTTTTTTTACAGGATAAGGAGCTACGTGATGTTGGTGACTGGCGTAAGAGTATCGAAGACAAGGCTGGAATGGGTGGAAGGAAAAAGATGTTTGAGACTGAGGCTTGAATGCACTCACTTGACATTTATCCCTCAGTGACATTATTAAACCACTTAATTTTACTCTTCTTACTTTACTTCTCATTTTGCCAGTAATAGTCCACAAATGGCTCTATATATTTACATTCATATTCACAGGACACTATTCATAGGTCTTTGTTTCCTTTTTCCCCCGTTCTTATTTATAATTGTGCTTTCACTACAATGTCTTTGTAAATGAGCTTGTTTACCAAATAAATGCACTATATTGATGAAAAAACCTTGATTTTTGTATTATTTTAATGATGACCAATGATTACACTCATGATTCCATTCTGCTTACTTTAGAAAAAAGGTAAGTCAATTCTGACATAGAGTAAGTACTGATAAAAAATATTGTTAACATTAAATATTTGATATTTGTGTTAAAGTATTTTTGTCATGTACAGGTACAGACCAGATTGCTTTACATTAGAGGTAAGAATTACAGAAGCCAAAATGCATTTCTATACTAACATACACTAGAGTGTGCTGTCCATTCTACTACTACAGCTCTGTACTCCAGCAGACGATATTTCTGACTGTAAACCCACACAAAGCTACTAATCATTTCTAAAGGGAATGTAACTTGTTCGGATGAAGATTAAGGTTGAAACTAACTTCTTAACATGAGACAAGTTAATGTTGCTTCATATGAGTTTTTTCATAACCCTCTTTTACCTAAAAATCTGGAAAGATTTGAATATATGAGCCATTTGTACAGTTCCTGAGACCATAAATCTCAGCTCACACTAGAACATTAGCAAGGTATATAAGTCATAAAATAAGAAAAACGTCTTAAATGTGAAGTTATTTTTACAACGGTCAAAGGGAGGGGTTGTGGATAGAGTTTCAGATGCATGCTGATCTGTTGGTCTGAGCGGCACACCAATTCCATAAAGAGAGATTCGATGTTTTGCTGAGCCATCATACGATGTCATTAAAACCCCCATGGTGTTTGAGTAGCCTGTGGCAGTCTCTCTGGATCATACTTGCCGCCTTCTTCTCTTAGGTGAGACCCTCTCAACTGTCTCTCCTGAGTCCAGCTTGTCTTCTTTATAGCAGCAGATGGATTTTAATGGATTTGGACAGTATTTTTTCCTCTTGGAACCTTATGATAAACATGATCTCCCAGGAGCTTCCTCAAAGCAATGGCAAATTTTAAATTTGATCTGCAGTTCAGAAGAACAGAGTTGTAATTTACGTCAAATGGGTTTTTGACATATTTGGTGAAGTGGTAATTATACAGTGGCCATTGCAATAATAAAGATTTACCTGCTTTATTATTGCTGATTTTGAGTTCATTAGCAAACAAATTTACAAGATTCTTCTTGTAAATTACATTCTGATATTCCAGCTTTGTGTGAATGAGCTGGAAATTAATGGTTTTGAAATGTATTGGAAATCTATTGAAATTTTGACAAATCTCTATGTATGACTTACTAATCCTATATCTATACAATTTCATTTTACGTGTATGGTTTTTGGGTTTATATGTTGTTCTAAGTGAGTTATGAGATTACTTATCATTCTGAAACCTAATATCTATGCAAAGATGTCATTGCAAATGTTCTTGCCTGGTACGCGTGCTGTGCCTATCAGTCACCAGTGTATATGTCAGCCTGTAAAATAATACATATAACAAACATAACTGGTATCATGTTTATTCCATGATGAAATTAGAAAGCAACATTTATCGTGGCCTGATATAGATGTTAAATTGGAAGGGTGTGTCTGCACTGTTCTGTCACTGGCAAATTATAGGTCATTTTAGACAGATGTTTTTCTTAATTATAAAATACAATTTCTACTTAATATAAATATATGCCATATTTGAGCTGGTTAAGATTTCTTCATGACTGTCACTAGTGGCCATTTGAATAAGACTGATGAATCTCAAATGTCAGGATCGATAGCACATGCCAAAGTGCGAAGTTATAAATGTGTCCTTGAAGACAAGCATATCGCCATAAAAGGGATAAGAGGTGAACAGCTGGCCTCTTAGACATTGTAGCCCAACTTAATTTAGAAGGGATTTTCATTCTGTCTGTACAGTAGGACTCTTTAATCTGTCACAGAAAAACAACACCATCTAGGCCGAGGCACTGAGAGTCTGCTTTCCTTACATAGCTACAGATGACTGTGTGAACAGATACTTTGAAATCTGTATAGAAATTATAGTGTCATTTCACTAAATTAATAAGTATAATCAGTTTAAATATAATCTGATCTGCTACTGTATTTTGTTAACTCGCTTATAAAAGAAAGTTGTTCTCATGTGACCCCCCACCACCCATAAATGTGACCCAGTCTGGCAAAATGAGTCACAGTGACCAAAAATTCAAAATTGAGTTAGCCCTTCCATTTAAAAGAGGAGACTCTAAGCTTTAAAATGGTATGGCTAACTCAATTTTGAATTTTTGGTCACTGTGACTC
>JAOUQZ010000010.1:8440143-8454390 GCA_028564935.1 Neosilurus hyrtlii | reverse complement strand
AAGCTTTAAAATGGTATGGCTAACTCAATTTTGAATTTTTGGTCACTGTGACTCATTTTGCCAGACTGGGTCACAAACAAACAAACAAATAAATAAATAAACAAATAAATGCCTTATTAATAGCATGCTGTAACAGAATTGCTCAGTAATCAATAAGAAGCTGGCAGGGTACAATCACTCTTACAGTTGAAGCTGAAAATAAAGCACATTGTTCATGAGTTCTAACAAATGCAATCATTTTTCACAGGGTCTGAAGCAAACAAGAAGGCAAGATGTCTGAGTAAGTCTTCTGATTTGAATGATTAAAACTGTGATACACTTTTGATTTGTTGTGTTATCTCTTGACTGATCTGATTAGAGTAAGTACTACAGGGACAATTACATAAAACCCAGGCAGACAAGTCAGTTTTATAATGATTGTATTATTGTTATTATTTTATTCTTCTTCTTCTTATTATTATTATTATTTTGCTTAAAAAGACTATTTGAACAGTTCCTACTAGGAATATTTTATCCTAGATATTCACACATAATATTATAATAATATAATATAAATTCTGGGCTAAAATCATGTGCATATCTTTTGCATAATGTTCCAGATTTATTTGAATTCATAATTTTTACTATACTTTTAAATTTTCTCATAATTCTTGTAATTTTCTCATTAGATATGTCATATATTTTTTTTTTCTTCCCCGAAAAGCAAAAAGATGTCCTCGAGTCGGAAGCATCATCTAAAGGTTGATCAGTTCGCTATTGCCATTGCTTACAGTATCCCCATTGCTTGTTAGATCTACTTTCTTACTATTTTCATATATTTATCTAAAATTAAATATAACCTTTCACCTGTGTTCCCCAGAGCTTGATGCTTTCCATTGCTAAAGGTCTTCTGGAAGCTGAATCAATTGCAGCAGAGGCCACAAGGAATGCTTATATGGAGGAGACTTGTCCACCTTTGCAGCTCTCAGGATCTATGGCAGACCTTCAGGTGGATTTACATGAGTATATTTTGAGTATTTTGAGTATGGCATGAGTATATCATCTCCACACTTAGAGGACGTTCACACAGATCGTTTTTACTCTATAGCAAATAAACATCACAGAGAGTGCAGGATACTTTTGTTTATCAGCTAAACATTTTGGCTTCAGGAAACACACAGTGTTAAGGTGGAAATATGGATCATTGATCAATATTGAAAATATTATTGAAGTCTAAAAATGCAAATTAGACTGTTAAACAGGATTTCTTACAGACCACAACAGCCTGTTGGGAAAAAAAGAGAGTTGCTAATCGGAAAAAATGAGAAGGATTATAAAATTGCTTCAAGATGGAAATCCAACACAGTGCAGCAAAAGATGTTGGTTTGTCTCAGTCAACTGTTTCTAAAAATTGGAAAGTATAAGGCAAAGGAAGATTTGAAATTGCCTTGAAAATAGAAAATGCAAAACAACAAATTCAAAACAAATTGGCAAATATAATAGGATGAAAATAACATTTAATGATGAATCACAATTCTTTATTGGACCAGAAGAAATAAAACAATATAAAAAATGATTTATTGATGAAACCAAATCAAATTTCCCCAATCTTTTACGATGTGATATTTTACATGTCAGGTAAAAGACCAGGGGAGATGGCAATCATTACCTGAACAGTTCAGTTTTATTTAATTTTTTATATTTCAGTTCAGTGGCATGGCCAGCAAAAGTCTGATAACAAGCTGGAACCCATATGATGGACACTATTATATTTTATTTGCTAAGTATTTGCTTTAAAGAATTGAGGCCCATAGAGAAGCAACAAAGTATTGTTTATAACTTTTTTTTTTTTTTTGCTGATGTTAGTAATTGTTACTCATAAGAATTTTCTTTCATCTCACTAGTCTGAATATTAAGCTATATTAAAAAAAATTCTTTGAGTCATGTCTATGATTTGTTTATTTGTTATGAATTAAAAAAAGCAGAGGGAACACCCTGTAAGTGTGGCCATTCCATAATTTCTATTAGGGTTTGTAAATCAAGTCATTATTTTTTTTCTTACATTTTCATCGTGAGTGAGACAGATATAAGTTGCACCTATGTTTCTATTTTATATTTTGCACGTGTGCATATTGTATACTATTTATAAGTGTATTTTCCCTGACTGATGGATTGCAGGAGCTGTGCAAGAAGCTCCATTCAACGATTGACAAAATAGATGAGGAGCGATATGACCTGGAAAGCAAAGTGAACAAATGTAACAAAGAGGTAGGGATGCTCTTCCACACTGCAATCTGATCATGACAGTTATCTTTAACTGTGCTTCAAATACTGCATAACTTGTAATATCTGTGCCTGGAACAGATTGATGACCTGAAAATTAAAGTTCAGGACCTGCAAGGCAAGTTCAAGAAACCGGCTTTGAAGAAGGTGCGCATGTCTGCAGACTCTATGCTTCAGGCCCTGCTCGGCTCTAAACACAAGGTGAATCTGGATCTGAGAGCCAACCTGAAACAAGTCAAGAAAGAGGTCAAGGAAGAGGTGGGTGTAAAAGCAAGCTTCAAAGCAACATGTGATGATCACTGGGGATGATATCTCATGAATAATCCATTTAATCAAACTGGTTTTCAGCATTTAACGACGCTAAAACACTTAATGACTTGTTTCATGTGTTTTGTGTTGTATTATTAATATTACTTATTATTATTTTTTTACAGTCCGCAGAACAAGTTGGTGACTGGCGTAAGAACATTGAGGATAAGGCTGGTATGGATGGCAGGAAGAAGATGTTTGAGACCTCCTAATTACCTCATAACACTATGCAGCTGGTTGTTTTTAACTAGAAAAGCAGGCAGTGTACTTTTCTTTGCAATTGCCACATTATAGGGCATCATTCTTTTGTATATGACTTAAGGATAATATATTTCAAAGCATTAAGTCACTTGTTTTGTTCCTGTCTGCTGAATAGTCAGTAATGTATAAACATGCTACAAGTAATAAATAAATATCAGAAGTATTTTAATGCTTCCTGTAGTTTGTCTGAATCTGTGCAGTTGGTTTCAGTGGGTTTCGAACATATTATGGACGAAATTCAAATGCAGGGATTCGACATATGATTTTTGGGTTTTAAGGTTTCTAAATGCATCCCTGAGAAGTGTACATTTAAGGGTTTTTCCTGCTCTAACACACCTGAATTAAGTCATGCAAGGCTTAAATCAGGTGGATCAGAATAGGGAAACGAAAGAAATGTACTTATTACCTGACAGCCAGTCTAAAGTTCTTTCAACAAGAATTTTAATCGATGCATGATGCAACTATAAATGTAAACAGCATTAAAACATGTCGAATAAAACTTGTTTCAAACTGGAAAGAAACATCATCATTTCATCATGCACAACTGGAAGGATGGCTCAAGAGGATTTCTCCATTAATCAAGGCTTAACAAGTGTTTCAGCAAGTTGTCAGGTAAGTCAGTTTTGACTCTGTCATACATCTCTTTCCTTTCTACCTGACGTGCCAAATATCTCTGTTAATGTCTCTGTTGACACTTCAGCTTTTTTTATTGTACACTAATTACATGCCAAGGAAAATCAATCTTCTTGCTGACGAGTTCATTTGAAACCCCAAAAACTAGGCACTGCATATAACTGGGATGCTCATATGATGGTAATGGATACTTTTTCACCTGTTTGCTGCAGAGATCCTGATAAAGACAGCTGGAAAAGACATGAAGACACTCCACAGCACTCAGAGAAGATCCACAGAGAAACACAGACATCTGTTGGTAAAGTCTGGAACTACAGGTATGATGCTTAATTGTACAGCTTCTCCTATTACAGCCCCTGACCAAAATGATGGAATCACCTCACTTAAAATTCACCCAGCTTTTTACATTCATAAAAAATAAACACATTTTTATTGATTTAATTTTTTTTTTACTTTGAGAAATTCGATAAATGTGCTTAATCTGTGGGGAAATATGCCATTCTTTAATATAAAAAATATACATTTGTTTGAGGTATTTTTCACAGAATGATCAGATATTAAACATTCTTCGCATTAGTGATGACTCACGGATGGTAAGAAATTGTTTTTCATTAAGATACAGACAGTAAACTGTGCATTCACTGGGACTGAACAAAAGGTTAAAGTTCTGTAGACTAAACTATGGAGTTGGCTACTGTAAAAAAAAAAAACACCTCCGTCAGCAACGTTCTGCACTTTTCACCAACTTCACATCTCCCAACACACTTTTTAGTTCAAAAGGAATACACTGTGTGGGAACATAATGTATCTTATTGCTGCTAATGACATGCCAAATATCTGATCTTAGAATCCTTAAAATCTTTTACTCACAGAACCACTAGGTAAACTGGAACATTTTCCAAAAAACAGTGAGCATTAGTCAAAATATTCCCTGTATTTAGAATACACAGAGTGTGGCCATGTCTTCTGGAAATTTGAACTTTTCTAACAAACAAAACAAAAGCTGTTACATACAGAGGTGTACTAGGGCCACCTATGGGTATTTCATTCTCTTAAGCACTGGACTGGGGATGAGGGATCTCTGAGCTTACAGTCAAAATTTCTGAGAGATAATAGTCTGTAATAACTTTTGAGTTTAAAGTCAGAATTCTTTCTTTGGTTCAGACTGTATGAAGTACAAATACTCGTTCTGTGTGCCAACAGGCAGAAAATAAATAAATCAATAAAATAAAAAAAAAATCCCTTATTATTAAACCCAATTCCAAAATAGATTTTTACTGCATGTCACCTTCTGACTTTACACTAAATACTGATTTAAACTTTAATATCTCACTTTAATATCAGAAATGATTTCTGACCCCCCCCCCCAAAAAAAAACTATTTCTGAAAACTCAGAAAATACACCATGCAAAAAACAAAAACAAACTAACAAAAAAAAAAATCAAAAAATAAATAAAAACCCAACAAAACAAACAAACAAAAAAAATAATACACCTATAGGTGTCCCTGGTGCTCTTCCGTAATTATAGATAACTATCATAAATCCAGTAGAACAAATCTCTATGAAAAGGTAACATCCAGATTCAATCCTGGTGGTGTTACTTCAACACACCTCTACTTAGACTTTCCTTCCCTACTCCAGGCTCTTGCCTCTGCTCAGGCTCTATTTATTTACCAAATTCACTGCAACAAATCCCACCTCCTGCACTAGGATTGGCGTATGGTTAACATTCACCAACAAGCTATGGAGGCTATAACTGCCAACCAATCGCCACCAGGGTTTACCAGTATGTGGACAGAGAAAAATAGATCCTTCTAACTCTGCTCATATTTTAGTCTAGCTCTTGATTTATGGAAACAGCATGCAGTATTTTGAAGAGACCCTATGAGGGCAGTATTTGACATGATGACCTGTTTCATGTTAGGGGAAAGACCATAACCATACTAACACAAGCCTCATTAACCTGTTCGTCCATGAATGTGTTAAAGCCAACTTTTGTCCAGAGATGTAAAGAGTCCATCTTAAAGCGGAGCTGGTTGGAGGGAAATGAACAATGTGAAAAATATAATATAGGGTATAATATAGGGTATTTTAACTTCCTACAAGAGTTCTTGCATGATATCCTTTAAAATTATGTGTGATTTTAGGGAGGCCTCAGATGATCTGCATAAGAGTGCAGATGAGTTGGTGCAGTAGTTTCCCAACATTATAACTATTTGTATCAGCATTACATTAGGATAGAAGATTTCCTAATTCAACAAACACCTTTTTTCCAGTGAGCTCTTGAGATCACTGGTGGATTACAAGCTCTGTTCAGAAGGGCTTCAAAGAGAAAACCATGAAAGTGAAAGAGAAGCATGAAAAGTGAACAACACTATGAGATACCTGAAAATTCACATTGAATTAACTGCTGTATCCTGTGCGATATATTTAATGCAGAATTAAAGTTGAGGCACACTACAAACCAGGACTAAACATTTCTGAGTTGTCAAAGTTGTTGTTATTTATTATTATTATTATCATCATCATCTATAATTATAATTTAAATGACCTAAACAGGCTTTAAACCTGGGTGGTGGAATTTATTCACTTTGTGCAAATTTATTTGAATTATCATCATTCCCATACTTATTTTATTGCAACTAAGATATAATCTTCCTTCGCCTGGCTATTTTTAAGCAATGTGATTAGTTGAGATTGGATGCAGTGTGTATTTCTAGCCACTGGCACACTAATGGCTTTGCTCTCATTACCAAAAACAGGGTGGGAGGTATTTGTTTAAGAGGTCCCTGCCAGCCTTATATACTGTTAGGAACAGGTAATTGGGGTGCCAGTGGCTCGCCTCCCTGAACCCTTCTTCCATCAAGCTGGTGGCACTGACACAACTTCTCATATAGGTGAGAGTGAGGTGCACTATATACTGATCGGGATTTCCTGTGAGTGGGATTTATAATCCCCCTTAACTATAAACATTCAGTGTGGTTTCTTCTCTTGATGATGGATTGTTCAGAAATTAATGATAGAACAAGACACCAATGTTTTTGGGGTAGATATTTTGTTTTAACCTCAGAACATCACAAGTTTTGTACAGTATCTGTTGCATAATGTACAAAGAAGTACAAAAAGTTTCAGCTGTACATATTTGGAGCTTTTGGCTGTGACAATTGAAGCTGGTTAAGTTTGGGGATGAAGGTTAAAGAATAACCATAATTAATGTTTAACGATCTATTGTATGATAAATTGTATGATGGAGTGGTATAGCTGTTTTCTGACAAGTTTACTATTTTCAAAATATTATTAAGTCCTTGCAGTGTCATGTCTATTATTCATTATTTTGTGTCATATCTGTGCAGTCCTGCAGGTGTGTGCCTGAAAGATTTGTTAGCTGGAATGCAGGGTTGTGTTTCATTGAAGTGGTGTTCAATAGTGTACCTTGTACTCAGGGTGTGGATTTGTCACTGTAACTGTAAATAAAGAAGCACTTGAAACAGCAAACCATACCCCTGACTCTGCTAGTCTAGCAGATTTACGGTTGTGGTTCTGTGCATAACTAGCTGGTATCTGCCAAAAAGAAAGGTCCAGAAAAAGTTGGTGGAATATGATAAGCTCTGTCTTGATTAATATTAGCATACTGATGATAGTGGAGGGGGTTGACCGGGTCAAGGTGCTCCTCTTGCAGCCATCTGTAGAGATTGTTCCAGAAGCTGAGGCTGGACATTAGATATCAAAGGTTGAAACAGACATGAGGAGCTTCCAAGAAGTCTCAGCATACTTGTGGGTGTAAATAAGATGCATCAAGAGCATTAAAATACTTGAGCACATGTACTTCAGATGGTATTAATGTTGTATGTTATCTGTGAAACATCTACTGGATTTCGAAGGAAAGTCATAACATTTAAAGTTTTTATAAAGAATTATATGTACTAGCTAATGTGGGTAGCTTCACAAAAGGATCTAGCCCATTTGATTAAATACAAATAAGTGCACTATACTTTCTAAATAAATATTAAACAAATAACATGCTTTCTCTGCATATTTCTATAGTGGTGGAAAAATAATAAGAAGCCGCCAAGATGTCTGAGTACGTATTATGTTTTACTTATTTTTCCAAATTCATTCTCAATCTGCTTTTATTTAATTATATATAGAATCCATAAGCTTTCACGTATACACCCTAAAATAACCCTACAACAAAAAAGGGTTTTCCCTTTTAAAAAGGGTCCCTTTAAATATACAAAAAATTTAAAAAATCCTCCAAAGAGCCCTCTGAGGACACCTTCTTTATCAGCATATGTATTGGTTACTAATTTGTCCATGATGTTTCAAATATTTTTCTCATATAGAAAAAAGATGACATCGAGTCGCAAGCATCATCTCAAGGTAAAAAACAATCAATCATAATCATTCTGATTGCAAACTAACAACAGTAAACAAATGATCAAAACGAGCCATTTATCAAACTGCAATTCTTTTCTCACAGAGCTTGATGCTTTCAATAGCAAAGGGCTTGCTGGAGAAGGAGAGCTCTCAATCTAAGAGTGATAAGGAGGCTCACATGGCACAGAATTGCCCTGAGCCCTCCTTTCCACACTCAATGCAGGAACTGCAGGTACGTCACATTCACTCACTCACACTCACCGATCTCTACTTACGTTTCTATATTTATCAGATTGTGATACTCTAAAATTTCTGTAACACGATGCTTAGCTGATGTTCAGCTGATGTATTCCTTACAAAAAAAAACAAACAAAAAAAAACAAGAAAAGCAGGGATTTTCGGTTTCATTCATTCAAAAAATACTAACATTTGTAGTTCAACATTTCTAAAATATTAGAGCCGTATCCAGTACACAATACACAATACAACTGTCTTTGCTAGTTTGATGCAGTTATCATTTCTACATCCAGTACCCAAGTTGTTAAATATCAAATGCAATTGTGCAGCTGGGAAGGGAAAATTATTTTATTGTGCGCTACAACCAAATCATATCCTTTAATTACTAGAAGTCCATGTACAGAACTTTTAAACTATACACCCGGTGCTCTGACCATTTTTTCCCACTAATAAAGT
The DNA here is from genome assembly GCA_028564935.1 of Neosilurus hyrtlii. NCBI lineage: Eukaryota > Metazoa > Chordata > Actinopteri > Siluriformes > Plotosidae > Neosilurus > Neosilurus hyrtlii. The sequence goes on along the minus strand of JAOUQZ010000010.1, from coordinate 8,445,854 downwards.
AGCATATGTGGATTTGGACATACCCCGAATGCACTTGTACCATGTGCTTTGGACTGAGTGCGTATATTGCTAAAATATAGTCATTAAAGTTATAACTTCAAAATGTAACAATGAAGTTATAGGTGGTAGTAATATATAGTATGGGTGTAACGATTAGACAAATTGGATCACTGCATTAATTTTAAAAGGGAAGCATTAAAATGAATCACTACAGAAAATCACTAGGTGAAATAAACACATACACATCTAGTATGTTGATTTTAAAGTGTAAATATGATTTAAATATTGACTTAGCTAAGACCAGATTTTGTAAAAAGTTGGCCACATGTTTGTCAAAGGCTAATAAGTCAAAATGGTATCACATCATAGCAGATTCAGTGGTATATCATACCATATCTTAATATATGCATATGCTTGTTGCATTCAATGTTGGAATTGTGTTATTCTGTGTGGAAGGCTGATATTTACACACCTAATACTGTATATGAGCCAGTAAAATCAATATCATATTTTGATTTCATTTTTAAATAAAAAAAAATCAAATAAACTAAATTGTTGAAATTAAAAATTGTGAACTATAATGTGAGACATTCCAAGAATTCAGGTGAAGTGATGTAATTTGATTTGCTTGTATCTTTCTCCACCCTTATGTATAATAGATAGATGATGATAACATACAAGGATGGTTTTATTTCTTGGTTACTTAAGGTCATAAAACTCTTACATGTTAATCTTGAATATTATTTATATCCTTTGTGGTAACAAGACATGATTTGTGTACTTACACCCATATGTAAAAGAAATAAAATTACCTAATTAATCAAGTCAGCTAAGATATTTTATATCCAGCCTTGTTCAATTAGAAAAAACTCTGGCATCCAAAACCCTGAATATATGCACTAATGTATATTCTTTCTCTGAAATTTAATTTCATTTGTCATTAGGATCTGTGCAAGAAGCTGCATCAGACCATTGACAAGGCTGATGAGGAGAGATATGACTTGGAGTCTAAAGTGAAAAAAGCAGACAAAGAGGTATAGTCCTTTATATTCCTGAGCATTTTGGTAACCTTGTCCGTACTGGAGTTTGAATTATTTTTAACATTGGGTTGTTGTGTGGATGCAGATTGAGGATCTTAAGATCAAGGTGATCGATCTGAAAGGCAAGTTCAAGAAACCCACCCTTAGGAAGGTGCGCATGTCTGCTGATCAGATGCTTCAGGCTCTGCTTGGCTCCAAACACAAGGTGTCTCTGGATCTGAGAGCCAACCTGAAACAAGTGAAGAAGGAGGTCAAGGAGGAGGTGGGTTGGAATTTTAAAAGTGATTATTGAATAAAGCTGTAAAAAAAATGAAAAAAAAAAACCAAAACAAGCAAACCTACATATAAATCTCTGATTTTTGTGAATAAGGGAGATGGAATTAATAAAATTACATTCTTGATTAAATAATTTTTTCAAAGTGCCTTTTACCCAACCATAAATTATTGCTTTCACAGGCTGCAGATGTCGGTGACTGGCGTAAGAATATTGAGGACAAGGCTGGCATGGATGGCAGGAAAAAGATGTTTGAGGGCGAGGCCTAAATTTCTGGACATTTCTTTGTTTACTTGCTCTGAGTCTCAACTTTCTGCAGTAGTTGGATTGTTTATTCCTGTTATTTGCATTTGTTTCATGCAGCATATTTGTTCTGAAGGGGAAAATGTATGTTATTACAGAGCCACTACCATTAAATGAATGGACATGGAAAACCAATTCTCATTAAGCTTTCTTTGTATTTATTTTTATTTTCGTTTATTTTCGTTTTTTCTCTCAAATAGTTTTTAGTTTTTCATGACCACTTGAGGTCACTAGAACAACAATCACTTAATTGCATTTCTCTAATTTAGTTACCTTATTTTGATTCTTTCCAAATAAGTCTTCCCTCTTTATTTCTCTATTAATCTCTAAATTTTCACCATTTCCCTTTAATCATTCATTCAGTTTTTTTAATCTCTACTCTGATTTTTTTTCTAAATCTTGTAAATAATAATAATAAAAATATTTTAGGAGGATTTCCTTTTGGTATAGCACCCCAAAATCTGTGATGCCTTCTCTGGTAAGCAGCTTTACATTCATTTCATAAGATTTTTGGAATCTGTCTGTTGAATTGATACTTAATTATTGCGGCCAATTTTATCCTTACATAATAATGTCCAACAATATATATTTTGCATATATACCATATTATAATATAGCAAATTTTCTAAAAACATTTTCCCCTATAACTTATGTTTAATATGAAATATATGTTCATGTATTCCGAGCTTTCACTCTATGGACTGTAGGTTAAGAAGGACCCAGCACCTCCTCAAGGAAAGGAAATTTATGAGGTCTGCCGACTTTGCGCTGGAAGTATTTCAGGAACTCGATGGCCTATTGGTCTGAGGTGGAATCCACTTCCATAAAGAGGACCTAGGGGATCTGCTGAGCCATCAGAGGATCCCATATATATCCTATTTAACTTTTCCTTCTCTCGGTGGGCTCACCAGTCTTTCCTGTCCTTTTGCCAAGTGTGTTCTGCTCTCGTGTATAGGTGAGCATCTTTCTAGTGTATTCTAATTCATATGGATAAAACCACAACCCATACTGTCGGTGAAAATATTTGAGGTTAAAGGAGTAATACATCGGTATGTAAATAATTTATATGAATAAAAAGAATGTGTCTTGCACATATGGTAAGTGTCTGTCCTATTGCTTATACCTTTGCATGTTTAAATGAAAAAGTGTGTTAAAATGGAGGTTAACTGCTTTGCTGTATGAGGCCACAGTCATTAATTGGTTTTTTAATTGGAACTGAGTGATTGCAATCATTTTTTGGCTACACTCCTTATTGAAAATCATTAGTTCATTGCATACAGTGGAAATCAAACATTTAACATGAATATAATTTGCTCAGGTTGATCAAAGTAAATGATTAATCACTTTTTTAATCTTTATTCAAATGTTAAATATATAATTGCTTGCAATTTCATTTGTGTAAAATTGATTGTGTATTACCTTTCCAGCTGCACAGTTTTCATAAAACAGGCTAAATATAATAATCCAGTAATTGTCTCTGTCCTGATCGTCCTTATTGAATTGTTGTTCACTTTGTGATAGACCTTGGTACTGAAATGACAATATTTTCGTCTTATAGATTAAAATAGTAATAATCTGAATAAATTATCATATATTTCATGTGATGGTAACCTTTTATTTTCTACTGATTAGTGTCACTGAAATTTGTATTTGAACTTTAGTCATGCTTTATTCAAATGTAATTTTTATCTGTCTTAAGTTGATCTTTGCATTAGGCACACAGCATGTCCATGTTACAGATATTATCTGACACTGCTTCGCTAAATTTAGCATCCTTGGTTCTTCCACGTTGTTGAAGTACATATGCAAGCTTATGGTAGGAAATAATGGGCTTTTTAACCAAATAAATAAATAAATAAATAAATAAATAAATTTAAATAAATAAACTTTATTTAAATATGCCACCGGATTGAAAGGGGAAATGTCTGTGAAGCATAATGTGTGTAGCCTTGACTGTGTAAAGACTCTTGTATTTTTTACACTGTTCGCAGGGTGTGAACAGAACAAACTGCCAAGATGTCAGAGTAAGTCCTTTAGCTGAATTTGTAATGCCCTTTCACAGTTTTACACACACACACACACACACACACACAGTCCTACACTGTTTAATGCCTGGCCATGAAAAAACTGATTTTATGCTTTGGATTTAATTTAATACCCGAATGTTGCATTAATTGCCATTTTGCTATAATACATTAAATAAAACTAAAATGACCTATTCCTTCCCTTTCAGGAAAAAGTTGACATCCAGCCGCCGGTACCACCTGAAGGTAAATTAGCCTTAGGTGTAATTCATAAAATGTTGTTTATGACTTTCCCAAAGGTAATAAATAATGTTAAGCATCCCCATTTCTCTGTATTTGTTGTTCAGAGCCTGCTGCTCTCCATTGCTGCTGGCTTGCTGGAGGCTGAAGCCAAGCAGCTTGTGGAAGATAAGGAGGCCTACATAAATGAACACTGCACACCTCTGAACCTTCCTAGCTCTGTACAGGAGCTGCAGGTTGGATATCAGTCACGAGCACAACACAGCATAGAGCTAAACCTACGAAATTCAAAAATCTTTATGAACCTTAGCCAAGTTCAGCAAACCTGCACAACTTGTATAATATGGCAAAAGAAGAAATAATCAGGCTTTGCAAATCTTACCGCTCTTTAATAGCTTACCTACATAAAAATAGCATTTACATAAGATCATGTATTTTATTTTAATTACAAATAGTTACGCTGCACATTTCTGCAAAGGATGGTATATATGGTGAAACAACCATCACTGAGGAGTAATGTATCTGTAAGATAACTAGTAATATTATCTCACTGCATTAAATGATTTGTTTAATAATAATCCAGGATTTTATTCAGGATTGATATTCCCAGCATAAAGATGAGTAGTTGAGGTATGGGCTATCAGAAGCTGGAGTCTGAAAGAAACCCTGACTAGCATTACTTTAGTACATTATTATTTTATAAACCTATTCTTTGTTTTAGGACCTCTGCAAAAAGCTCCATCAGACCATTGAGAGGGTTGATGAGGAGAGATACGACATGGAGGCCAAGGTTGCAAAGACAGAAAAGGAGGTAAGAACATAATGAATCACATGGAAATAACATGCAGAACTTATGAGTTTTATGTCTTGCTTTTTAACACGACCTTTTCTTGCAGGTTGCAGACATGAAGATTAAAGTTCAGGATCTGAAGGGCAAATTCAAGAAGCCTGTGCTGAGGAAGGTGCGCATGTCTGCTGATCAGATGCTTCAGGCTCTGCTCGGCTCCAAACACAAGGTGTCTCTTGATCTGAGAGCCAACCTGAAACAAGTGAAGAAGGAGGTCAAAGAAGAGGTGAGTAAAAAAAAACAGATGAAAAAGCAACATGGTGGTGATATTATTTCATGGATATTCACTTTTTGCCAATTTTGGAGTAATGAATTGTGTCAAATGTTCTCTGTTTTATTTTGTACAGTCCGCAGAACAAGTTGGCGACTGGCGTAAGAACATTGAGGATAAGGCTGGTATGGATGGCAGGAAGAAGATGTTTGAGGCTGAGGCTTAAGAGGGAATAGTGATTATTGTCTGATGGTTCTTATTGTATCTCTGGCAGTTGTTCTGTAACATCCCCCACACACAGTTTCAATAAAGGTGGTTCACTGGTTCAGTTTTCACATTTTTTTAAATGTAATATGTATGATATTAAATACATAGTGTATACAGTGTGCTAAAATATTTATGTGCCCTTTATTTTTGCTCATGCATAAAGCAAATAAAAATGGTTTAATATAACACACAACTTTGAATCTCTATAAATAAAATACTGATATAAATATTAAATGTAAATTTCTTAGAATAATATATGTTTATAATATATATTAGAAAAATATATGTTTATAATATGAGGTGATTTTTATGGTTGAGTCAGAGGGAAACTTAATTAAAGTTAATAGTAAAAAAGTAATAGTGCAACATATGCAATTATCACACTAAATTAATTCACAGAAAAGTTGCAACGGTGAACAGAGAAAAGGAAGTAAACCCAAGCATGCATTTATTTATATTTATATATATATATATATATATATATATATATATATATATATATATA
>JAOUQZ010000010.1:8416329-8431941 GCA_028564935.1 Neosilurus hyrtlii | reverse complement strand
GTGTGTGTGTGTGTGTGTGTGTGTGTGTGTAGGTGTATGTGTATATGTGTATGTGTGCATATATGTATGTGTGTGTAGATGAAGTGTAGAATAAATAATGTGTCTGGTGTGTGTGTGTGTGTGTGTAGATGAAGTATAGAATAAATAATGTGTCTGTATGTGTGTGTGTGTGTGTGTGTTCGAGAGAGAGAGAGAGAGAGAGAGATTAGTTGGAGGATAGAACACAGTGAGTTAGTGTGTGTGTGTGTGTGTGTGTGTGTGTGTGTGTGTGTGTGTGTGTGTGTGTGTGTGTGTGTGAGAGGGAGTGCAGGTCTTTGCATTCCTCACACTGAGTCATGGGTCAGCCCTTAGCTCTGTGAGATGACTGGATTTATTTCCTATGATCAGCAGAAGTTTTTCTTTCATCTGAGCTAAAAAGAGCAGCACACAGTACAGAGGAGGGAGAGCCACAGGGTCAGGGGTTGCATGCGTGTCGAAGGTTTCTGCACTCATCCATGGCAATATAACCCTCTTTCAGAAAATCCCTTAATGATCAATCATATATTTTGTCTATGGGAAGTTATTTATGGACTCTTGTTAATTGAGGTCATAAAGGTAGTTTGTTTTATGATGGCCAAATGACCTTTCAAAATTGCTTTTTTGTGGTTATGTGATCCCCTCTGTTTAGCTATGAGGTTCTCACTAATATATGGCGACATACAGTATATTTCCATAGTAACATCAAAAAGATTAACCTTCTGACCCTGTTCAACTGTCAAAAATCTTATTTACTCCTTGTGCAGATTCATTCTCAGAAATAAATTAAGCCAAATCCAGGCAAACCAGTTTGATCTGAGATTTTAAACACAAAGCCTTGAATTCTACCCTATTGTGCTTAAATAAACTAGGCTGTGTGTCTGTAAAGATTGCTGAGATCTTCCCAAAACAGATTTTGTGCTTTTGTAGAGGTGGAGTAGTGCAGGTGATGAAATCCCCAAGAGGCCCCAGGAAATGGAGGTGGGAATGAAGTAGAGATATAAGACACAGTTAAGGTTATATCAAGGCCAGCAAGGATGTGAAGCTATCAGATGCAGCTGTGGTTGTCTCATCTTCATATAAACATCACCCAAGCAGGGAAAATGTTTCACCCATTTGATACTTGTAGACATTTATGAAGCCTTAAAATGTTAATGTTAGACTGAGTGATTTTGCTCTTCTTTGGAGCAAACAGTTTACAGAGAGTTGCAACATTGGAATCTTGATCATTTGGGATATCACACAGTTTAGTATACAGAAAGGTACTCTGAAGTCACCACTAGGACAAACAAAGATACTACAGGAATTAAAACTCAGTACTTAGTTTCCAGGTGCTGCTCTTGCTGTCCACTTTGGAGAACTACTACCAGTTACTGGATCCTCAAAGATGTAAGTGAAGTTTTTATCTTTTCTCTTGCATGCATGGAAAATACAGAATTATGAGATGAATACCAGCTTCCCCGCAACTCTTATTAGGAATAAGAAAATTAATGAATAAATGAGTTAATGTTTTTATTATTATTATAATTATTATTATTATTATTATTATTATTATTAATAATAATAATAATAATAATAATAATAATAATAATGATAGAAGAATGGTGGTTCTATGGTTAGCACTGTCACCTAACAAAAAACAGATTCTGGTTTGAAACCTTACAGTGAGTGGGTCTTTTCTGTGTGGAGTCTACATGTTCTCCCTGTGCCTGTGTGGATTTTGCTTCAGGTGCTCCGGTTTCCTCCCACAGTTTAAACACATGCAAATGATGATGAACTGATTATCTGGTTACTCTAAATTGCTCCTTGGTGTAATTGTGAGTGTGAATGGTTCTTCTCTGTGTTGGCCCTTTGATAGATTGGCGACCTGCCCATGGTCTAACCCGACTTTTCCCAGAAATCAGCTGGGATTGACTCCAGCTTTCCCAACAACCCTGACAGATAAGCGGTATAGATATTGGATGGATGAATTATTATCAGGTGGCATGGTGGCGTAGTAGCTAGCACATGAACCTTATAGTAAGATTGACCTGGGTCAGCAGCAGCATTTCTGTGTTGAGCTTGTATGTTCTAATAAACTGACTAGATGTTGAGTGTGTACACCGCCTTCACTCAGAGTTGTCAGATAGAGGCTCCAGCCTTCCCACGCCCCTCATAGGATTAATTATTTTATTTATTAATTTATTAATAATTTGTTATTATTATTATTATTATTATTATTATTATTGTTGTTGTTGTTGTTGTTGTTGTTATTGTTACTGTAATTGTTCACATTATATTCACAAATTCACATAATACTGCATTCTAAATTGTAACCATTTCACTTGAACTTAGTAACTTAAGTGCAGGATCATTTCTATCAGCTTTCTTACTTTTCCATTAATAACCAGTCCTGTCGGCACACTAGATCTCAGTGCCAGATGTTTCCACAACAAACAGTGTCATTTTTCTCATGGCGGCTCAAAGAAAAGTGATGTGGCACAAGCCACCCCAAGCAAAATTACACTGAGCACACATAAATGCAAGTGCAAGAAATAAAGGCAATATACTTGTAACATATGAGGCCAGAAATGAAAATATAATGGATGACAATATTTGTATATTAAAATAACTATTGGGAAAAAGAGGAAAATCCAGTACAGAAAAAAGCCGCAGGAGTGAATTTGTAGATCAGAGTCAGAACAATGGGTGGCATGGTGGCATAGTGGTTAGCATGTTCAACTCACAGCAAAGAGGTTCTGGGTTTGAGTCCCTGACTCACTGACTGTATTTCTGTGTGGAGTTTTCATGTTCTCCCTGTGTTTGTGGGGGTTTCCTCAAGGTACTCTGGTTTCCTTCCATGGTCCAAAGCCATGGCTGTGTGTGGTGGCTCTAAGATGAACTGGTGAGCTGTACAGGGTGTACTCTGGCTTTGACCAGAGTCGGCTGAGATGATCTCCAGCCTCCCCAAGATCCTAGTAGGAAAAAGCAGCACAGAAAATGAATGAGTGTATTAATGAATGATTGCTGAATCTGAATAAGTTTTTTAATCTTAAAACAGTAAATAAAAATGTATGAAATCAAACAATTTATTTTTATATTTTGAACCTTTTGATGCATTATGGATTCTTGTTATTACATATAATTATATGTTATAAGATTGAACCACTGTCTAATCCCACCAGTAATTTTAATCCTTCACATGTGTGTATCACCTGAAATGTTGATATTAATATAGCAGAGACATATTTACATACTTGGGTGAACTATCCAAAGTAATAGAAAATGTGGTAGAGAAGGTAAGAATAAAGTGCAGGCAGGGTGATCTGTGTCTGTAGTGATCTGAGTGAAGGGAACGGTTTATAAAACAGTATGAAGGTCAGCTATGCTGTACAGTTGGGAGAGGGTAGCATTAGCAAAAAGACAGGAAGTGTAGCTGAAAGTTTCAGACATGAAGATGTTGCAGTTCTCTCTAGGAGTGAAAAGAATGGACAGAATTAGAAAATAATATGTTAGAGGGGCAGTACAGGTAGGAGTATTTGGGGATAAAGTTAGGAAGACCAGACTGATAAGGTTTGGGCATGTGCCGAGTAGGCATGAAGGGTATATTGGTAGAAGAACATTAAGGGTGGAACAGCCTAGTAGAAAGAGCAGAGGAAGGTGAAAGAGGAGATTTATGGATGTGGTGAGGGAGGACACTCAGGTGATGCAGGAGAGGGATGCAGAGGACTGAGCAAGATGGAAAAAGTTCATCTGCTGTAGAGATCCCTAAGAGGAGCATTTGAAAGAAGAAGAAGAAGAAGAAGAAGAAGAAGAAGAGGAGGAGGAGGAGAGTTTTGCCTGCATTGAATATATTTATCTAATACACTGAGTGCTAGAAAGGCATATATGTTTTCTGATAATTACAACTTTGAGATTTGTGAACACATTCAAGACCCAGTGGATTACAATTACATCACTAAGTACGTCATGGCAAAGAAAACTGAGCTGTTCCCAAAAAGTTCAACTGCTCGCTGAAAGAATGAAGCTAGTAAGAGCTGTACATTACAGGCAACTCCTCAATAACAATGTGATCTAGCTATCTAACCTTAGCCACAAACTGGGCATGTTAGCTAACTAACAAGCTAAGCCTGTTAAATTCTTAGCTAGCAAGCTTCACTGGTAGTTGCTAATAGTTATCTACTAATCTTAATTATCCTCCCAATCGCCGGTAACCTTAAAATTTTCTGTTGATTTGGAAAAGTCTGATAGCATGATAATATGTTTAATAATATGTAATAAACCTGGAAGTGTTTCTGATCATATTTCCATTCCTGAACACCCAAATGCACACTGAGACAATTTAGACAACAAATTGTATGGCTGAGAGTGACATGTCTCATGGGTCTCCTCAAAATCACTCGGGAGTGAGACGTGTAAAAGTAGATGGTATTGAAGCAAAGTGGGTACAGTTTATTACAATTTTAAGGATCATGTGTGTAGTTTTGGCATCATGAAGTGTCAGTACACAGCCCAGAGTGTTAATAGGAACATTCAATAAGTAGGAATCCACAGAACATTAAACAAGTGAGTCTGTCTGAAAGTCAGTACTTTGATGGTTTGAGGCTAGACTCTCTCTGAGTCAGAAGCACTTTAGAGCTCTTGTAGTGTGAATACGGCACCCTGATAACTAAGAAAACACAGGCGTGCTGAGTTTGCTGAGATATGTCATGTCTATCATCATTGATACTGTATGTACCATATACATTTCTTTACTAAATGACAGAAAGTGTTGTGATTCATTCCTCTGTTTTCCCAGCAGCTGTAACTCAACTGCAGCTTGAACATAATTTATGTCTGAGCCTGTTGGCTGAAGAAGGTTTAGTGCAGCTGTGGTGTTGAGAGCTGATTCCGAGAGATTTCACAAACAGTGAGTCTGTTTTCAGTGAAGAAAAAAGAAAACATTCTGTTTGCTTCCTTGGTGTTCTAATATTTTCTCCAGTTTTAATGCACCAATAAATATCCACCCATCAATCGTTGGTGTCCTTGAATGTGCACACCACGTGGTGTCATTTCCCTTTACATGTGCTGTCTGTTCACTTCCACAATGAGCTAATTCTTCCTGTTTATATCCGTGCAACAGGCAGGATCCGGCAAGATTAATAGATATTGCAAAAAAAAATAAATCTAGACTTGCCACTTGTACTTTTCTTCCTTCATTTTAAGCCTATCACTCACACTTTCTCCATCCTCACACACATTCAGACAGACAAAACAGGGTATGATCATCCTCCTGTGTCTTAATAATACCCTTACTCTTACAGTGGGCACTCTGCCACCGCCTGGATTAAGTGTTAGAAGAATGGATGCTTGTGTTGTTTTGTGTCTGCAGCAGGAAAACATTATTCAGTTAGTGATACTTTTGCTTTCTTTCTTATGTAGGGAAAGTTTTTTTTTTTCCTGTCAGATCTACTGGAACAGCAGCAGCATCCAACTGGCTAAAGGTTAAGATCCAAGATAGCACTTTTTACAGGACCAGCACACTTTGGAAGCAGTCACACTCCCATTTGAAGCTTTTGTTCATCGATATATCACCAGGAGGTTCTCTTTCAGGCTTAAAAAGAGGCAAGGGTCTTGTTAACAGGACTGGACACTGAGGACAAAGCATGTTTCCATTGTACAACATGCCATTATGAAGAACATAACCCCACTTCAGCCATGAATGCTGTGTTGTTTGCCATGGTAACAACGTTAATAGTGTAACTGGGCTCTGAGGAATTGAATTAAGTCTCTCTCTCTCTCTCTCTCTCTCTCTCACTCTCTCACTCTCTCTCTGTGTGTCTTCCCTGCACAATGGGACACACTGGACATGAAGGGGCGAGGACTTGGATGAGAGACACATATTTTTGAGCAGTGCTTTATAATCTGTTGAAAGACATGAGAAAATGTACTCAAGTAAGTGTTGTGTAAGTAAGTGTCAGTAAACAATGCGTCACTTCAGTTTCTCAAGTTAAGAAATCAACAGTAAAAAACAGTTGGACAGCATGCATATTTACCACATGTATGTAATTCCATTAGATTACATGGTGGTAAAGCAATCAGGATTCGTAAAGTGCTTAATTCAATACAATTCAGTTTTTATTAGTCTAGTGCTTTTAGCAGTAGACCGTTTCACAAAGCAGTTGTACAGATATCTACATGTAGATCTAGTCCCTAATGAGAAAAAGCTCCCAGATGAAATGAGGAAGAAAGCTTGAGAGGAAACAGATTCAGAAGGGGATTCATCATCTCTTCTGGGTGATGCTGGATAGCAGAATTACAAGTCATTGCTTTTCTACAAGTATGTGTTTAATTTCAACTTCATACCCTTTACTAGATAAAAAGACGATTAATGACATAATAACATTGCAATACTAAATACATATCTGACAGTTATTTTTTGTAGTTTTCCAGACTATAACAGTATGCCTTTTTTGTACAGGACTCACTAAGAGCTGCTTTTCAATCAAGACTGGTATCTTGTGAAAGTCCCAGAATTAGGCAAAGTAAAATTTCCCATGTTGAATCATTTACATTAGTGTGTTATTATACAAAGGCTTTTTTACTGTGTTTGCAGTTGAAACCCCCCACATATTTTTGTGATTTACCTTTAAATGACTATGAAAAAATAATAAATTTGAATAAATATGAATTAAGCATTAATGATTTTCATTCCTCTTCCATAATTTTATAAATTTCCTACTACTTTTGCAGTAGATTATTACACTAAATGATTTATTGTAGAGTAGTTATATTAAATAAATATTATATATTTCAGATAAGAGATTAAACAAACAAAATAATAGAAAGAATATTAATAATGCACAGTGCATATTTTCTGTAAGTGACATGTTAAAATTTTAAGGATAGGACCTTATATGACCTAAATACTTTGCTTATTAAATACAGTTAGCTTCTGATTCTCTGTTTGTTTACAAAGGAAAAAAGTTCTGCTCATCATGTCTATTCAAAATGCAGAAGACAAGAGATCTGCTGAGGGAACCGGGGGCTGTGGAGGTGGATTAGTGGCATGGGGTGGCGGATATCATCTTACAGTTCCCCCAGGAGTAGCCACATGACCTCAGTGAGATGGGAGCGGGGGGGAAATGTTGAACTACAGCCTGAGGTCTCTCAATGAGAACCACATGCAGAAACTAGGCAGAAAAAAAGAGGGAGGAGAGGTGAAAAGAGGAGGGGTGGAGGAAGGCTGGAACTAAAGCATGTCACTCAGAGAGGGCTAAGCATTGTGTGGATATTTTCACCAGCAAGCACTAAAGACAGGACGTAGGAAACGTAGTCACAGGAACACTGCTAGTTGTGTGGAGCTGGGAAAGGCACACAACAGGAATACAAAGATTCCAAAGTGCAGAAAACGACTCTTTCAGCTCTCCTAATTCTGTAAAAAGAGCAACAGAGGAAAGAGAGATGTCAAGTGCAATCTTGAGACGAAACTCCAGCAAGCAGGGCTTGCAGAACCTCCTCAGGTGAGTCTTAAAATGAGATGTAATTTAATACTGTATCTGGGGTTAATGTTTACAGTAAAGTCGAACAGAGTGTATCAGGCACAGTGTTTTGTTATGAGTTTTGTTTAACAGTCTTTGTTCTATATGAAAAGTTTCAGTTTCCTAGTAATGCATGGGTTTGAGATAGGGATCCCAAACCTTGTGCTACTACTTATTTCATGTTTTTATATCTCTGCATTTTTATTTTCTATATATATGGTCACATAACAACACAGTTGATTAGTTATGCATACAACTTATTCAGGAAAACCAGTTCACCTTCAGATCTCCATAATAATCTTAGGTAGGTCATTGTTGATGATAAAGACATTCATTGAGACTTGCTGAGAGAATTTATTTTTTCATCAGAAGGTAGTGTGGGGTTGTAGACACGGAAGGGTAAAAGTATGTGGTCTTTAGTATTTTGTGGGTTAAAAGGTTCACTTAGTGAAACTTGGCTATGACCACATGACCTTTGCCTGGGGTGACAAAAGATGGAAAGGCTGCGTCTCTGAAAGACAATGTCCAGACATTCTGGGTGTTGTTTGTTTTAAGTTTAGTTTGTCTCAGTTGGACTTTGAGCTTACTTAATACATTCAACACATTTAAAAAAAAATACAAAACTCGCTGCAGTAGAGATAAGTCAGTGGGTATAAATATAAGGTAGATTTGATTCTATATACAGTGCCTTGAATGTTCCCACACTTTGGAGTTTTACAGCAGTGGGGAGAATACTTCAATCAGAACCATTCTACTCTTTTATTTATAAATTATTATGCAAACTAACATGACCTTCACTTTAATATTGTGACCTATTTTTGTAGAATATTGACATGTAATTTCAGAACTCTATTTCCGTTTCAGAGAACAACATTACAACATGAGGGAAAAGTCCAAGGGGGTGAATAGTTATGAAACACAGTGTATATTTAAGTGATTCATCACTTATAACATAACCCATGTAGCTCTTTATAAATTTATAACTAATGCCAAAGTTGTTTTACTATGTAAACAATGGCAGTTGTAAAAAGCATTATACAAATACAACTGAACTGAATTGAACCGAACTATATCAAAAGACCAAAGCATTACGGTCAGCATATTCTGATTCTAGGGCAATCTTGCAAGAATCCTTACATGTGTCAGATTGTATGAAATGTTAGGATTAGGGGTGGGGTTTGTGTTCATACACGTTCTTACCTCTATGTAGCAGTATCCAACATCTCCCTGAACCTGTTCTCATTTTTGATGTGATCAGGATCAACATAATATCTGCAGAATAAGATGAGAACAAATGACTAACTTCATGCATGAATCCTGTGTTTGGGGAGAGAACAGAGTGCTTTAAGCTTGCCAGGGATCTCACTGTATTCATATGTGCAGAAACAAGGCTTTGGGAGGATCAGGTGTACTTTGTCAAAGGCATTTTATGAGGTATACACAGGTTGCATTGTAGAAGGTAGATTCTTTTCCCTGGTCTTTTACAGGTCTGCCAACACAGTCCTTTGTCATAGCTGACAAGTTGGATTTACAGTCAAATGCCCAGCATTCACCTTTTTTTAATGAATGCATAGGTTGGACGGCACACAGACAGATTGGATATAATACGCATTCATGCAATACTTTTGTTGTTGTGCATGCACTTTACAAAAGTTTAAGAATCATTTCCTGGCATGGCGAAGTGTGTATGTAATCAAATGAGAAGCAGTATGATTCATAATATCCCAAAGTAAAGCTGGCTATTCACCTTCACATGCAAACAATNNNNTATATATTTCAGTATGTCTCTTTCTTAAGTTGGACATGAAAGACAATAGATAAAATATGATCTGAATGATGTACTGGTTGGCAGCATAAGTGCTTGGCTATGCTGTATGCTTATCAAATAAAAGTACAGAGGATACAAAGATAGATTATTATGACCTCTCAGACACTGGTAGGAAGGAATTGCTCGTTCTTAAAGGAAAACAACTGCAGCTGTTAGCAAAAAGTCTTCCAAGCATCCTTCAAATTTGTGGTATCTGTAATGCCTTTACTACCGCTATCTAAAAGTAAACAAGGAAGTATGTCATAAAATAAAGTCAGATAAGGAAGGAATAAAGTGAAACTGTGGCTGAAAGGTAGATATAAAAAACTGTTCCCGAGCTCAAGGCCCATTAGTAAATGACATGGGTATTTGCCAGAGGGGGCATGTGATGAATCACCGTGGTCTGGAGTGAATCAGTGGCGTTAGAATGCCTCATCGGTCTGCACTTGATTTACTGAGTGTTCCCAAGGATTGAAGCATGCAGGTGGTAGCTATACATGACAATTATCCAACTAATGTGGTGTGCTTAGAAAGTTATAGATCAAACTTAAGCCGATATGATCACAGTTATGGTTTTTAATAACATAGACAAATCTAGAAAGATTCATATAGGGACTGACCACTGATTGTGCTCACTGAGCCCCATGAACAGACTTATTCATTGTGGGCTCAACCATAATCGAAATGATCCCTGGCTTTTGCACTGCCCTCGCTTCTGTTTACGATACTGTGATAAGAACGGCTGGAATGCGGAGGGGAACGTGGGGGGATAGGTGTTTGTTTTAAAGGGTCAGTAAACTCTCTGCCATCACCCAGGCAGGATGACTTTACAAAAAAATGAAGGTAAGCAGGACTTGCCTTTATTATACTGGGCAGTTTTTTAGAACTATTTTAGGACACCAGTGGTGGAAACTATATTAAATATTACATTAAAGATTAAACCCATTCACTGCCTCGGATTCAGCAAAACCCCCTATGCAGCTAGACAAGTGGAGCCTGTTGGTTTCCAGACTTCAGGCAAGACAAATGGGCTTTGCACAGTTTGTTCACTGTTGGTATCTGGACACTCAGACATAACATGATGACTGGCGTCTTTGGATGTCAAAGGACGGAGCCCTCACTCCTTTACTATTTACATTACTTAAAGATGTCTGAGTTCACTGTGGCTGGGGGAGGATGAGTAAATAAAGATAGGACTATGTTTTTGGAAAATACTCTTCATCTTCAGTGAAATATAGTCTGTCTGTTATAATCGTCTCTTTTCCACTGTTTGAATTACAAGCTTGTAGATGTAATAATTAGTGTTAGAGTTTCTGCACTGGGATTTTCCACAAATGCTAAATAGGTACTTTGGATTTTCACAAGTGACTCTTCATACATGCTGGACTTGTGTGAGCAGTTTGTTGAGTCTCTACTGAACACTGTCCACAGGGAGACATTCAGCTGGTCTGGGTCAGTAACTCTCTTTTTCTCTTTAAAATCTGACTCACTATGATGACATCATCTGGCTCAGCTGCCTGCCCATTCACTGCCCCAAATCCTGTGCACTTCCAGATCTAACTCTTTAAAAAAAGTGTCTTTTCTTTTTCTTTTTGTATTTTTTGAAGACAAAAACAAAGGAGAAAAAAACCTTAACCAATTTCTGTGAAGGGTGTTTATCTTTGATTTTTGTTGGGGGGGAAAGATGGCTTAACTTAGCTATTGTGTTCTGTTAATCGGTTTTTCAGGAAATTTGGTTGTTAAACCATTGTAAAGCTGCTTACATCAAGAAAAAAAAATCTGAAAAGTTCTTTATCATTAGGCATATTCACGGGTGTCATTCAGACTGGTTTTAGATTGTTGCTAAACACCCTGTGGAACCTCATGTGTGTTAATCACAACCAAATGAACACAAGACTCTCAGAAAATTTCCTTCACTATGTGGAAGTAGGAGATTGCTAACATATTTTTAAAGCATTAAATCAAACCATATACAGCGTTTGTTCTTAGGTTGTGCATTGAGAGCTGTGAGTTTTAAGAAGGTTTTAAATTTCCTGCTGGGTCTGGAATAGCTTACATCTTTCATATTGTTGGTTATTTTTCTTTCTTGAAAAAAGGCAGATAGGAAAATGTTGGACATTCACACTGTGAAATTCAAGCATATTTATTGTATTGCTTAACGGTACGTAATGTCTTCATTTTCTGAAAGCATCATATAACTTAATGACTGAAAACCTCATGGGTGCCTTAAATTAAAATCAATAAATAATCTGAACATATAATTATGTTCTAGTTTGATATTTATCCCAGTAGTATAAACAGCCTTTATTATTTCCAAAACATACTGTAATGACACCTTTTATTCTCAAACCTGGCTTCCATCTAACTCACACACAAAGGCTCTGCTGTCAGTGACTCATTGTGTTCTGCTACAGGTTAAGGCTTGTACTGGTGTGAATTAACAAACACAAGTGAAAGCTAATGTCAGTACCCATTAACACCCCCCCCCCCCCCCCCCCCCCCCCCCCCCCCCCCAAACCCTTGTCCCTTTTTGCCAAACCATCCTGCCTCTGGGCGTACTTGCGTTAGGCTTAGGAAGCAGATTCGACAGTGTTAATAAAATTAAGATACATGCAGGCGAGCCAGATTCTTGTATATGCTTTTGCAAAACAAGTAGCAAAGAATAAGCAAATACAGATAGTAAAAAGTATTCAGGTCTTTTAAGAGTGCTTAATGAGCATTGACCCTGTAGTGCTTAATGAGCATTGACTGAGTAAGGGCTTTACTTTAAATTAAAAGGTTTGTTTTTTATTGTGCAGAAAGGAATGAAATAACAGAGCAATCTGTGAGCCTGTGGTTACTAGACAAATCACAACAAGATGAATGACCTAATCTCCAACATGACGTCATGCACAAGGCCTGTGCCAGAAAACAAATAATAAAAGAGTATAAAAGTTTTGGTTGATTGCCACATGCAGTAAAAGTTTTGGTTGAACTTTTGATCATTGCCACATGTATTTGCTTTTCCAATGAACATCCGAAACTTGCTTTTATTCTTCCTTCCACCCCTAATTATAATCATCGAATTAACATTTGAGAAACTTTGCATTAAGCTACAATAGGCTTCTCCATGTTTATTATGTGACTTGCAAATGTGGCTGCATTAAATATATAATTGACTCAAATAAAGGGGGTTTTGTTGAGCTACTCCATCTCGTTTGTAACCCTTTTACCCCTTCTCACTTCCGAAGCTACTCTCTCTTCGTGTGAGAATGCCTGAGGAGTTGTATTGGCTTGGTCAGGCATGTTGTCATGCTGAGAAAGACAGAGATGAGAACGAATGTTTCTTTACAGCATAATAGCTAATTCAAGAATGTGAAAGGAGTGGTAACCCCATCCGGCCTTCCCTCAAGTGATCATTTAAGGACCTCCTTGCTAATACACAGACTTACGACGTGCAATTAAAGCAGATTGTGACTCTATTAGGAAGAAGATCTGGTATGAATAAATGGCTTTTTAGTGACCTATATCCACTCTTAAGTGATTCAGAAGCCAGATTGGTGTTTATTGTAACACAAAACCCAGGCACCCAGATGGAAGCTATTGACAAGTCCCTCAACACTGTCCCAGAGGGGAATGGGATGATCTTTTCTCCCGCAGAACGTTTTCTCTAGCATACCATATAGCATCACTTTTTAAACACGTTATTTGAGAATTTACTCAAATAATCAACGTTATGGCCTGTGATACAAAGCATTCTGGTTTAGTGTAAGCTTCCTTCCCTGCACCGCAACCACAAACCCTGCACATACACACACACACACACACACACGTGCAAACACATGCCCAGGCACAATGGATGTGTGTGGTATGAATGTGTTTATTTACAGGCTATACAAACACAAGGCGGCATCAACATCTCTATTGTGTTTGTGTGTGGGATGTCTTTGCTTATTCATGGCTGTTGCTTGACCCTGACACAGACGTTCCATCGGCTTATTCTCTTATCCTGAGGAAGTAACCTGCTATTGTTCAGAGAATCTTCCAAAGAGCTTGTGAAAGATCCATAGTGACAGTTGGCACCATACAGTTATGGACAAAGGGTTGTTTCTTGTTTCTTTTTGTTGGTAATACAAAAACGCAATTCTAAATATGTATCATGATGACATTTCTATTTTTCTTTCTTACAGGGTGACGGCTCAGCGCAGTATTGAGGATGCAGAAGAGATTGAAAGGGAGCGACGGCGCCGGGCACGAGAGGCTCTCAGAAAGGAACACAGTATCACCGGATCAGCCGGATCTCCTCAGGACAGCTCTGGCCCCAATGAGGAATTTATGTAAGTCTGATAGTCAATATTGTTTTACTTAAATTTTTTTTCTCCTTTGTTCTAATTTTCTTTACTACTTGGAGGCACAGCTACCCTATCATTACTACCTAAGCAGTGAAAATAGTATGGCAAAGCTTGATAGTGGGCTCCATGTGGGCCTTCATTTTGCACAAATTCCAGTTTTTATCAGAACATTGTAATTATAGCCTGTCTGCTTCATAGCTTTTTTTATATGCAAAGAGAAAGGCAAATTTTTTTCTTCCAACGTTTTAAGTGGAGAACATGTTGTTTGAGAGCACATTATAATTATGAGCTGATCATAGAAGAATCCTGGCTATGAGCGTTTGAGCAATTTTGAGGACGTTCTTTGAGGGCTATCACACTGTTGTACAGATTGCTAAATATCATGAAAAAAAAAAATAATAAAATAAATAAATAAATATATATATATATGTGTGTGTGTGTGTGTGTGTGTGTGCAGTGGCATTGTGGCATAGTGGTTAGCCGGTCCATCTCACACCAAGAGTTCTGGGTTCGAGTTCTGGCCTTGGGTATTTCTGTGTGGGGTTTGCATGTTCTCCTGCGCTTCCCAGGGATTCCTCCCAGTACTCCGTTTTCCACTCACTGTCTAAAGACTTGCATATTAGGCTATTTTGGCTGTTACAAGTTGCCCCTAGATGTGAGTGTGTATGGTTGTGCGTATGTTGCCCTACAATGGTCTGGCTAGCTGTTCAGGGTGTACCCAGCCCAATGCCTGCTGAGATGGGCTCCAGCCTTCATGCAACCCTAATAGAACTAAGTAGCTCGACAAATGAGTTTTGTTTTTCGCTAAACCAAATACCTTTGAAAATGGTAGTCTGTATTACATGTCTTTGACCCACTATTATTATATCATTTATTCATTCATTTTGTGAACTGCTTAATCCTAATTAGGCTTGCGGGGACGCTGGTGCCCTTCTCAGCCGACTCTGAGACAAGGGCAGAGTACACCCTGGACAGCTCCCCAGGCTATCGAAGCCACTAATATTATACATTAATAAATTCAGGTAGGAAAATGGTGTGTTAGCAAAGCTTTATGGACATTTTGTTACACTGTTGGTGATCCATGGGGGCATGCTGTACTTTTGTGGCGGAGTCTCCACTGGAGAACGTTACAATCAATCGGAAAGTTCCATGGGGGCTATGGAGTTTGTCCGCAGTATATTTGGTAACTGACAGTAGTGTATAATATTATATATAATACTATTATTATAAATACTATGCAATATATATATATATATATATATATATATATACAAAATGCATAGTATTTATAATATTCATACATTTGATTGCATACACATATTGCTTTCCTAAGAATGTATTATCACTCATTAACTCACTCATTTGCTGAACCGCTCAAACCTATTACTAGGGTCACCGGGAGGCTGTGCCTATTTCAGCCGAGACTGGGCAAAGGCAGGGTAGATCTGGAACATCTTGCCAGACCATCACAGGGCAACATATACATACACACACTCTCAAATTCACCTCACTTTCAAAAACACCCGAGTAAGGGAAACAAACAATGGACTTTCTGGCGTTGAGGCGGATGTGCTAACCACTACACCAAAGTTTACACACAAAGTCTTCTATTATGTATTGCAGACATGTGCAGGTCAAAATTTAATAAAAGTGAACAAGGCAATATATGTAAACAGTAAGCTTGCAGGCTCACTGATCTAACGGGCATGACCTGGACAAAGCCCAACATGCAAAGTAACTGGAGTCAAATCCAGAAAAACAGGCTTGCAATTCACTCACAATAATGCCTCAATAACGTCATGCACATGAATACTGGAGCAAGACTTTGAAAAATAAAGATGATTAGTCTGGAGTATATAAAAGGTAGGTCTGTGTCCTGATTGAGAACAAGTGTGTGTGTGTGTGTGTGTGTGTGTGTGTGTGTGTGTGTGTGTGTGTGTGTGTGTGTGTGTGTGTGTGT
>JAOUQZ010000010.1:8383269-8404375 GCA_028564935.1 Neosilurus hyrtlii | reverse complement strand
CACACACACACACACACACACACACACACACACACACACACACACACACACACACACACACACACACACCATTGACAGGTAACATCTAATTTTACCATTTCTGTAGTCTGAACAATCAAAACCATGTATTTTAGCCATGCATAATAGCTGTCAGTATACACTCTTGTATATTGTAAGCATTTTTCCAGTGAAAGCTGCCTGTCATGCTTAATTATGTACAGCTTCATACAGACCTGCTCTGTTTTCAAATATGATCCGTGGTATATAGAGGCTATATTAATATATATATATTTTTACTTTGTTATCCATTCACACATTCCTTTATTTCCAAATCTCTTATTATCTTTCAGTTCCCTCATTCCATCTATCCAGCCAACTTCAACTTTCAAGCACCTTGTAAATGCTGTTCCTTTACTGACTCTACAATCAGACCTCTGTCTCACAGGCATTAAGAATATACATAGCAGCAGATTAAAATAATAGAAAGGAAAAGAAAGAGAAAAGACAATTTTAAAAAGAACCTTTTGAATACACTACATGTGAAACCCCATCGCCGGCCTTTTTATTAGGAACATCAGTATACTTGCATTCATTTAATCTGTCAATCACGTGCCTGCATTGTATACAGTCATCCAGATGCATGTCAAGAGCACCAGATAATGTATACATTAGAATGGGGAAATAAGTGTTATCTCAGTGAATTTGACCACAGCATGGGCATGGATGTTGGTCCAAGCCAGACTGGTTTGAAAATTTCCTAAACTACTGGTTGTCTGGGTTTTTCACACACACCATTCTGTAGAGTTTATGCTTAAAAAAGTGAGCACCAGAAACGTCTCTATAGTAAGAGAAGTCAGAATGGAGTAGAAAAACATTCCAGTAAGCAATCTGAACCTCAAAGTTGATTGGTTACATAACACAAGACCACATTGAGTCCAGTGGTGTCAGGCAACAACAGGAATCTGAGGCTGCAGTGGGCTACGAAACACTTTATATTTTATGCATTGAGCAGCTGGCTGATTGGATAACTGCATGAAACAGACAGGTGTACAGGTGTTCCTAATAAAGTGGGCAGTGAGTGTAGTGTATTTTTAAACTAGATATGAATGCTTTAGAGATAAATTGAACAATTCCTTTTGCCCATAATTCAAATTTGCTTTCTACATTTATGCCGTAAATCTCTTCTTCTGGGTTTTATAAATTAAGATTGTTATAACGTTGTACAAATGCCACATATCATTCAGGCATTTCAGAATAAAACTAGGGAAAATTTATAAAAAAAAGAGCCACTGAACACTCAATAATTTAATTTCTATTATTATTATTATTATTATTATTATTATTATTATTATTATTTACCACATATCTCTGTCAGATATGACGTGAGTGAGGTAAAACATTTCACCACATGATGCCTCTGTGTAATTCATACAAACACATTACATCCACATACTTATTTAATTTCAACTTTACGATAGTCAAATTGTGATAAATAGAACTGTACACAATTACTGGACAAAAAATTACAGTATCAGTGATCATTCTATTGATTATCACTTAGGCATCAGTAGGTTTTATAGTAGAGAACCCTCTGGCTGTTCTATTAAAGTCTTTCGGCTCTTCTTCTTTATTTTTGCGGCCTATGAGGCCCATCTCAAACACTGTTGCAATCTTTGTCACTGGTCGTGAAGCTGCCTCTTTCAGTCTCCTGGCATCAAATCGAGGACTGTAAAGGAGAATCGGAAGGCGATGTGCAAATCCGGGAATTTCTTTTGGTTTATCCGATTTAGCATCTTCTTTCTTTTGCTCTTCAGTTTTGCTGGCCTCAATCTGATGCATGATACTCTCTTTGGTTGCAAACATTTGGAAGAGGATAGCATCCCACATTTTTGCAGCCCTAGGAGAATCTTTACCATCTTTTTCAGCAGTCTTATCTATTTCTTTGCCTTTCTTTCCCTGCTCACTTGTTTGCTGATTAGTTTCATCATGGGCAATTTCTTTCATTTCTGGCTCAGAAACAGGAAACTTGGGCTCCTCTACCTCCACCACCATGTGTTTTTTAAGTCGAGACCAGCCACTGAGTTTTGACTTCATGCCTTTTGGCTTCTGAAAGGCCTTTAGGAGAGGTTCTGCAGTAGGGAGGATGCTGTCCTCATCTTTTTTGCCTGCATCTTCTGGCATGCTCATTTTTTGCATCGATAACTCATCTTCCCCAGGTTTGACTTTGTCTGTCTGGTCTTCCTTGGACTTGACCAGAGGCTTATCTTCTGTTGTTTCAGTTACAGGTATTTCAGGAGCCTTTGTGGGAGGAGCCGATAGAGATTTTTGTTCTTTAATCCTCTCCAATAGTGACATATGAGGCTCTGGTAATTTCTGTGACATTGTACTTATTGTTGGCTTTGAGCTTTTCTCTGCAGTTTGGTCAGGTGTTATAGCTTTTGCAGAAGGTGGTGTTGGCTGAGTTTTAGGTTTATTAATTTCCTTTAAAGATACAGATGCCACGGTCGTTGGTTTAAAAGTTTCATGAGTTGGACTCTTAACTCTATGTGTAATAGGAATAGTGGTCACTGTTAAGAGAGCCTCTGAAGGTGGTGTGTCAACTTTAGATACAACAATAGTTGGAATTTTAACTCCAGAAACTCCAGTGATTTTTTCCTTTGTTTCTATTTTTTCTGATGTAGATATACCTTGCTCCACTTTTTGCTCTGGCTCTACTTTAGGCAACGTGACTTCTGAGACTTCAGCGATTGGGGCAGCAGGAGCTCTTTTTTCAGTAGTAGTAGTGATAGATGGTGGCACTTTATCTACAGGTGTCTTGGGACTATCTAGCTTCTCTATTAAAGCAGGTACTTGTGCTGCCTGGTTGGGAGATGTATTTTCTACAGTGACCGGTGAAATGGCTCTAGAGATACCAAATGCAGGTGAATAACTCTGTATTCCCCCATAAGCAACATATTCAGCTGGAGTTAAACCATAATATTTTGATTTGGATTTTGATGTTGGTGTTCTTGGTCTCTGACCTGCTATTGGAGGTATATTTGGTCTTTGATACCCTGGTAAGGGTTTAACAGGTTGAGAAAGCTCAGAGTTTGGTGTTTTTGGACTTCGCTTTTTAACCACAGGAGACAGAGGTTTAGGACCTTCATGTATGACGATCTTTGAGCTTTGGGATTCAGTGATCTCTGTAGTCTTTGAAGCACCTTGTACTATGACGTCTGGCTTTAACAACTCAGGTTCTCTAGGCTTTTCTGAAGACAGAATAGCTTCTGAAGTTTCAGAAATTTTGGCATGGACTTCACCATTTTGTATGGATTCTGAAAGATTATTTTGCTTTATTTTCTCTGTTTCTCGAGGACTTTCATCACTCGGCCCAACCAAACTTGAAGTTGGTGTTTTGGATCTTCTGCCCTCTATATACTCAGGAGAGACAGCAAATAAAAGTGGGTTGGGTCTTGAAATTTCTAAAGCAGGTGTCCTAGCAGGTGAAACATGATATGATGGTGTCTTTGGCCGACCAGATAGAGTTTTTGATGGTGAAAGATCAAATGTTGGTGTCCTTGTTCTTGTCAGGCTTCTGCCCCTTCGTGTCTCAGTCATAACTGTTGCATCATTTTTTATCTCTGATGTTGGTATAGCCCCTCTCTTATCCTCTAAAGCTGAAGAGGTCACAAGCTTTATTTCAGAAACTGGGGCTGTGTCACTTATTATTACAGATGTAGGTGTTACACCCCTTTTAATTTCAGTTGTAATTGGTAAACTGCTTTTAATCTCAGATGTAGGGGTTGCACCTCTTTTAATCTCAGATGTAGGGGTTGCACCTCTTTTAATCTCAGATGTAGGGGTTGCGCCTCTTTTAATCTCAAATGTAGGTGTTGCACCTCTTTTAATCTCAAATGTAGGTGTTGCACCCCTTTTAATCTCAGATGTAGGTGTTGTACCTCTTTTAATCTCAGATGTAGGTGTTGTACCTCTTTTAATCTCAGATGTAGGTGTTGTACCTCTTTTAATATCAGATGTTGGTGTTGCAACCCTTTTAATTTCAGATGTTGGTGTTAAACCCCTTTTAATTTCAGATGTTGGTGTTAAACCCCTTTTAATTTCAGGTGTAGGTGTGGTGACTCTTTTAATTTCTCTAGTTGGTGTTTTATCTCTCTTTAATTCTGAGGTTGGTGTGACAATCCTTCTAACTTCAAATGTTGGTGTTGGACCTCGCAGCACCTCAGAAATGGGTGTTCTACTCCTTTGTGGTGTCGGTGAGGATGCATACTGAGAAGTTGCTGTCTTAGAAGTGTAATTTGTAATTTGTGGAACATCAAACATAGGTTTTGGGGATGGCTGAGGACTTGAAGCTTTAGTGATGATAAAAGTGGGTGCAGTCAGTACATTATTTGTTTGCTTTACTGCCACGAAAATTGGTACTGTCGCAGTAGGTGGGATTATCTCAGCTGTGGTAGTTACAGATGTAACAGTTATAGAGGTTGCTGAGTAAGATGGAATTAATGGTGCACCAGCAGGAGTAGGAGGAGTTGTGTATGAAAATAGTGTGGCAGACTGGTTTGGTGAAACATAAGGCTGTGGCGAGAATCTTGATGGTGTGATGTAAGAACTGCTGCCCTGATGAGGGTAAGGGGATAGTGAATGCTGATACAGTGGCCTAATGTTGAACCGTGGGTGCAGTGTACCTCCATATATTGGTGTTTCTGGTGTTTTGGGTGGAGTTGAGTGGTCACTATACTCCAGGTCAGGACTGGCCTCGGTTACTGGAGAGAGGCATGATCGGAAAGGGGCTGGTGTCTGGGAAGCCTGGGCAGCAGCTTTTTTCTTAGCACTTTTCTTAAGTAACTTCTGGAGTCGAACATTTTCCTTGCCAGGTTTAGGAAATAGTGGGGGTGGGTACTGCTGGGAAAGCAGGCCTGCTTGGGCAACGTTGCGGAAATTTACAGCCATAAAAATTGTCGCCCCCTGAAACAAATAGGAAAAATGTATGTAGTTTACTGTACACGTCTATGTCACCAATGTGGTCTGAATACAAACAATTGCTACTGTTACACGGTTAACATTCACAGATAGAATTCCATAATGTAAAAAAAAGAAAAGAAAAAAGAAAGCAGCCTGAAAAAGGTAATAATCAAAAATATTTTAAAAATCCAATGAGGAAAAAAAGCAATATAAATATTTGCTATGAACCAGGCCTAATTTAAAAAATACAGAGCATGACAGGTGAGCTTAAACAGATAGAGCAAAGTGGATCCAAAACCTGTTCAGAGTCTCATTGATGACAGTTACATTATAAAGGCATACTGTTCTCATTGAAGAGACACATATATGTATTTTCTTTCCTAAGAGTATTATGTAAAATACCGCTGAATGAAAAAAATACATTTGGGACATGTACATGAAAGTAATTTCAGAATGTGTAAAATCTCATGACTAACATTTTTTTTGTGTGTGTGGTTTTAGGGGACCTCTGCCACAATGACTTGTAACACCTGTTGGATTTTATCATATAATGGTGATCTGGATGATTTACAAGGACAAATTGTTTAGTACAGATTTTAGACTTACATTCATAAATTACTTTCATCTATTAAGATACACATCTAGCAACAGATTTCAGTATAGGGTGTTCTTGCTGGTTTTGTCATTTGGGTCACATATATATCTGTATTGCAATATCATAAAGCACCTGATGTTTACATTGCTTTTTTCACCTGTCCTTGTTAAAAATGTATCCACACATTTTTCCAGACCACAAATCATATTCTTTGGTTTGTTGGTATGATTATGTATATGTAAATAGAATGTTAGAAGAAAGTAAAAGGTCATTATTATATTTTGGCATTAGACCCAGCCCCAAATATTGTGGATGGACTATGATTTGGAGCCAAACAATACAGTCAGGCTTTTTGAATTTTATTTTATATATAAAATAAATGCTAACATAAGGAAAAAACAAAAACAAACAAACATGGAGATTGGTTAAAGCTGTTCTCCAGCAAGTGACTCTGGTATATGGGGTCCAGTTCGTCACTGAGCATAGTCAACTATGGGTAAGAAATATCCTTCATTTAAACCTGAACACTGGAGTTACTCCACTTTACTATATTTATGAAAAACACTTCAGCTCAATGTTGATTATTTGCACCACTAGTTTGTGTCATATAGCATCACAGCATGGTTCAATATTTCCCTGTTTTTCTTGAAATATGAATTTTGAATGTTTTACCGATGAAACCCTTTTGTATTGTACTAGTTTTTTGTTTAATAAATGTGACCTTTTTATGATTAAATTCTATCTTGTTTGCTGGTTTTACTATTATTCACTAAGCAATCTGTAGTATAGTGGACTGCAGTAGCCTGTATTTATTTACTCATTTCATTGGTTCTGGGTTTAATCATTTTTAAATGATGATTACACCAGGCAGCTGGTTTTGTAATAGTAACCAGACCTGTACAGTTTATGACACCCACTTCTTTAGCACCACACCCCTCTCAAATGCTAGAAAGGTTCTTGCCCTAATTATAGGAGGCATAGGAGAGGCAGAACGGTCTGTTCCCTGTCAAGCAGTCTGGTGCCACACTTTCACTCTAATATATAAAATAATGCCTCAGGATTTTCAAAACATGGGGCAGTTACAAATTAGTATGAAAATTGGGTGTAATATAAATTATAGACATTTGACACCTTAACACATTTTATACAAAGGCATCTGACAGCAGTAGCTGTCTATCAACATATAGTATGAGACAGACAGCCATTGCTACCAAGTTCAGATATACTGTATGGAGTAACAGTATATTTACTTAGAAAATAATTAACAATATATGCTGTAAATAATTATTAGTATTTGCTTTTAAACTAAGAAGTCCCTTTGTTTAGTTAACAGTCTGTGTTAAGTTAAAAAAAAGCTCTGCTCAGCAATGGCCTAAACAGAATATGTATATTTTTTCTGTTCTCTCCTAATAAGTAAACAAAACAATATTTTACATAAATTTTCTTCATTTTTGATTAAAAACCATCTGTAATATAATTTTATTAATTTAATAATATTAATGAAATTATCACATAGAGCAGGGTGGTCATGAAAGTTCGTCAGAGCCCCACTTTAACAAAAACGGAACCTGTCGCATGACACATGACACATGAGAAGGGGTCATCCTTTTAAGGCATTAGAGGCTTAGCCATTTTGAAGTAACTCCAACACACGTTCAAAAGAGGAAAGTGTAAGAATAGTCAGGCCATAGATTCAGGCCTTGCACAAATGATTCTTCTTAACACCTTTGAGCCAAAACAAACAGACAAACAAATACGACTGGTTAACACACACACCTGCAAGCGAATAAAAAATTAACAAAAATAACTTACCAAGACAGATAACAGATAACAGATGGCTCACTTCAGAAAGAGTCCCCTTTAACGAAAAGAAACAAACATGCAAACAATTTATAACTTACAGCAACACAAGTTAAATAATAATTTATAAATATAACTTTGCCTTCTGGTTTGTTCGACCTCTAGATACTTTTGCATACTAAATGCCATCTAATCAACACCTCGTCCCATTCATTTTAATACAGTAACACATTCTCAAAAATATCACAAAATATAACAATAGGCTGATGCCTACAGTGTAATCTATTTTACTCCCCACACCACCCACACACCTGCTCCACAACACCAGCTTGTGCAGTGACATTATCACCTCTGCATGCACTTTCCCAAACAAAGAAGAATCTGAAACTGATTTTGGGTTTATTTTACCTGCGTTTCTGCTGGTTAGGGGCGACTGGCTGCTGCCTGCTTCTCCCAGCCTGGAGTATCAGAACAAGAGGCTCATGTTAAGCTCAACTGTCATCCCTTACTCCAAAATGGAAGGCACTGGCTCCATAGCAGTCCAAAAATAAAACCTGAACCCTTTACTTAGAATGTGCACGGAGTAGTGATGTGGTGCAGAGGGACCGTCCGCATGGCAGGAGGTGGCCACAGCACCTTACATACAGATCCCCCTCAACCCCCACTTCCTGAAGTCACCAAGGACCACACAGGAGCCTCGGCTGTAAAAATGCTGCCATCTGCTGGACAAATAATACATGTTGAGCCCAGTGGCTGTGAACTTGACACCATAAGCAGGGCATGGAAAGAGTTTGATACCATTGAATAGGCATGCTTAAGAAATGGACATTAAGAGACCTGTAACTAACCCAAAAAATACTTAAACAAGAGTATGATTGTGAATGGTTGTGTGTGTTGGCCCTAAGATGGACTGGTGAGCTTTGCCCAGAGAAGGCTTGCTGAGAAAGGGCTACATATATAGTTTGGTTTGAAAGATAAAAGGATATGGTTTAGTTCTGCATTCAATATTTTTATTGCTCAATCAGTTATGAAAGATCTGTCACATACCACTTTGACACCATGCTTTCCCCACATATGTATTCCCATCTGTTCATTTGTAAACACTTAGTTGAGGAAGCACCCAACTCTAATCCTATGACTACCCTGCTGATGCCTCCCTGTCCCATTCACTTTCAGACGTAATGTTCAGTTTGCTATCCTAATGCAACAGCAAATATAGCGATGAAGTCTTGCCCCATTCTAAACTTGTGCCTTGCCCACATTCCCCCAATCATTTCATCTCCTTATTGAGTGCCTAGGCCAAGACCTGGACCTGGCCTCCTTAGCCTTGCCCACCATGCCCTCTTGGCCAATAGGAGACCATCACAGATCAAGTATCACTATAACAGAAGGACTTAATCGGCCCTGGATGTTTGCAGAACTTTACAGCCAGTCTCCGCCACCAGGGAGCTCACTTCTTTTCAGCTTTTCTGAGGTAAGACAGAAAGAACAGACACTGAGACAGAAAGTGAACAGTAATGGAAAGGAAAGGAAGATGACAGTGTGTGTGAGTGAGAGTAAGTGCAAGCAGTAAGTGTAGAAGCGAGCATCCTGCTCCACCTGTATATTAATAGTGTGCGAAAAGCATTGCCACTATGCTGGAACATTCAGGGTTTAAAACAGAGGATAGTCCACAACAGGGGTTTTAATCATCACCCAAAACAACGCGACATTTTACACAGCTGTTGATGATTGAAACCCTTGCTATCTCTCAGATGAGAGGCTGGAGATGATAGGTAGCAGAGGCTAGTGTACCGAGGGATCTACAACAATTTCTGATTAACTATTTCAGAATTTGTTAGAAATGTATGGAATACCACAGTGGGCATGCTAATTAAAGAAAATGTTTGCATAAATGTTAAATAATATTGAATTAAAGTTAAATAAGACAAGGTATGTATGAATGTTGCTAATGTGTATGTAATACTATTGTAACAATACAGTGTATTACAGTGCAATGCAATTGTCATGTTATGATTTATAAATTAAAGAAAAAATTAATAGGTTACACTAAAGAACATTTCGGGTGTAATTATTAATTATTTTTTATATTTTTAATAGGTTAACATGTAGTTGTGTGAGTACACGTGTGTTTATTTTGTATCCAATATATATGCAGTATCTAGTGTTATGTGTAGTATCTAGTGTTATATGTTGTGTCTAGTGTTACATGCTGTGTTTAGTGTTATGTGCCTTATTCAGTGTTATATATTGAATCTAGTGTTTTATACTGTAGTAGTGTTCTATGCTGTAGTAGAGTTTTATGCTGTAGTAGTGATTTATGCTGTAGTAGTGTTTTATGCTGTAGTAGTGTTGTATACTGTAGTAGCGTTTTATGCTGTTGTAGTGATTTATGCTGTAGTAGTGTTGTATACTGTAGTAGCGTTTTATGCTGTTGTAGTGATTTATGCTGTAGTAGTGTTCTATGCTATAGTAAGAGTTTTATGCTGTAGTAGCATTCTATACTGTAGTCGTGTTCTATGCTGTAGTAGTGTAACTGATTGAATGGTTGGTTCAGTGTTCAGGTCATTGTTAGTTGTTTCAATAATTATATAAGATTTATTGTAACAGAGTGATGTAACTATAAGTATACACTAGTAGCATATAGTGTCATGTTCAGTTTAATGTTAAATTAATCGTAATTCTCGAGGGCCTCAGAAATTTATAGAGGATATTTCATATGAGATATAAATGTTATGTATTCATTGTAAAAAAGGGTAAGAACTGAAAAATAGAAACACAGAATCATTGACTGTTAATCAATAAAGGTCTGACAAAATTCTACAAAAGTTTCAAACCTGTACCTTCATATGCCACAACCACATAAGGGAACGAAGCATGTGTTACAGGCACTATTCCAAGAAAAAGAATCTGATCTGGATGACAGAAACTGGATCCTGAACCATGTTAGGAAGGCACTTGCACCTGTTTAAGATGGAACGCTTACACACAAGAAACCTTAAATGATGTCTCACATTAGTGCTGACTTCGGCCTCTCTTAGCTAACGCAGCTATAACGTAGCTAACTCAGCTTACTCAATGCTTATATGTTAATCAGTATATAATATATAAACAGTATAAAATGTATAATGACATAACAAAATTCAATAATTCAATCAACCCCCCCCACAAACACACACACATACACACACACACACACACACACAAACACAATAAATTATTTGATTATTATTATTACTGAATGATGGAAATTGACCTCTGGGCTTACAGTTGAACCTGGTATGTT
The DNA here is from genome assembly GCA_028564935.1 of Neosilurus hyrtlii. NCBI lineage: Eukaryota > Metazoa > Chordata > Actinopteri > Siluriformes > Plotosidae > Neosilurus > Neosilurus hyrtlii. Next base: position 8,393,735 of record JAOUQZ010000010.1, on the reverse strand, counting down.
GACAGGCTCATTAATCTCTCAGACCAAGTCAAAAAAGACCATTGCCATAAAACCATATGTGGAGACGTCTCACTTACCACTCAGCACAGCTTGGATTTCAAAAGATTTTTTTATAGCTAATAATCTAGTTGGTGCTGTCTATCTTAGCAGAAATTTGTAAGACTTTGTCAGTGTCAGTGGACTAGCCCAGGAATGTGGTTTGGAAAAGTCAAAGGAACTTCAGTATCACTGATGGCCATTCCTGTCTACACTCTTTTTTAATATGTCATCTCTTCTGGCAGTGTCATAGCTTAGCACAGCGAGTTTGTAAGCATAAGTATTTTCCAAGTGATGTTATATATAGTCTAGGGTTGAACATGACCCACTCTGTGCTTCTATCACAAGAATCTGATCTATTTATCCCTTTCAGTCACAAAGTCCACTATCATCATGTCTGACACAGAGGATGTGTGAGTTTTCTTTCTATGGCATTAATCAACTTATATAAGTATTATATTCAACACTGGAATAAATAATATAAAATCTAACTACATTTTCTGCTTTATTTTTATTTCAGTGACCAGCAGGGTAAGTACTGCTACTTTAACTTTAATAGCGTCTTGCTTTGTAATCAGTTTTAAGGTTAGCAATTATAGAAAGTCGTTATTTCTTACATTTTTTTATTCTGAGTCATTTATAACTTCCTCAGTCATAAACAGCTCTATATATTTATATATATATAGTGTGTTTTAATGTTAAGCATTTGGCTATATGATGCTTCTTTGATACAAATGACATATTCAACACTTTTTAAACTATGCATGAGGTGCCAGCAAAGCCTGACAGTTAGATTATACACTCTTAAAAAATTGGTTCTCCAAGAGTTCTTTTAATGGGTGATAGTTCTAGCTTTTTAAATGGGTTCTGCTTAAGACTTTTTCCTAACTAAGGAAGCCCTTATGTAGAACTGTATAACAGGGACACATGAACCCTTGAAACTCTAGACAGTACCTTTTTTATAAGAGTGTAAGCAATTGTGTCTCTAAATACCATGTAAGCTACAAAACATTCAATTTCTAAGCAATCAATTCGAAATATGAAAGAATCAGTATGTAATAGTTTCTGTGCTTTGTTTTGATAAAATACACTTTGCATGCTCTACAGCTGAATAAGGTTACATACCTTTACATTTGATAAATTTTGATGAGTTTTTAGATGTACTTACTGAGCAAATGTATGAATTTATCAGCTGTGGAGAAATGGACAGTGTATGCTTGGCTTGACTCCAACTGTACACAGATCACTGATCTATGCACAGCTGGGCACTATTGACGACTCTGCTAATCTCCTGCTTTCTTTTTACAAATTAAAAAAGAAGTTGGCGATGAAGGTAAAACAAAAATTAGATGGACCTTTTATTGCCATCAACACTAATTCTTTCGTGATGCTAATTTTCTAATATTGATTATTACCCAAAACACTCCTCAACCCCCACTGTTTTACTACCAACTATATGCTATTGTGCTTGCTTGCTTTAACTTTATTATCATTTTTTTGTCTCTTACTGCCACTTTGTGTTGTTTATGGACCCATAAATCATTTGAAGTTTTCAATTCCAGTCCATACCATGTTACCTGCTAGATTACTGATCTCTTCTTCTTTTGCTTAGCTATGCTTGTGTTCTACACTGATTATTTTGCTCAACTAAATAATTCTCAAACCTCTGAAGCTTATCTAGACTTTGAACTAGAACAATTATACAAGACTGACAGTAACCATCATTTTCTCGGATCTTCAGACCATTTGCAAAGCTTAATAGTAGTATTTGGTGTCACCTAAAAGCAGATTCTTAAGTGATTTCTAGGTCCCTGTTTCTGCATCATTTGTGTAACCAATATTTTCTTCACTTCTGCACCATGTGCTACATTTCCAGTGATATCGACCCCCAGTGGCCTTGGTGTTCCCTTCACTCCATTAATTGCCAGCCAGGCTACGAATAACCATACTCTTCTCCCTCTAATATCCAAATAATCACTTATCCACTAACCTCTTTATCCATAACCATCCTTTCCCCATCCCCAACCCCTTGCACATATATAGAGATAGCTGAGGAGGTAGTAGATGTAGAGGTGGCTCCTGAGGCAGCCCCAGAACCTGAAGCTGAGCCTGAGCCTGAGCCTGAACCAGAGCCAGAACCAGAACCAGAGCCAGTAGCCCCAGAGCCTGTGCTTGAGCCTGAACCTGAGCCAGAACCCGAGGCAGTGGCAGAAGGTATGTGGCATGGAATATTCTGTCATCCTTCACCATAAAGTAGCAGTGCGCTCCATTCCATCACAGGCCAGTCACAGTGCACTAATTGGGGCATACCCCACCCCTTACCCCACCTTCCACACTCAGTTTACCTGAGTAATCATGCATAACCTCCTCTTCTTACCTGGAAATCGTCAGAGTTACACATGTATTCATACCAGTAGGTGACTCCATGGTGATATATTGAGTTTTGCTTACACTGTGGAGTGTATGATGTGCAGCTTTCAGATTATCTCCATTGCTACACTGCCAAATAACCATATGTAAAGCTTCTAGATGGCCCCTCATCACTCATTATCATTTCTGCTTAAGCAATTATGACTGCCTTAGATACAAAGAGAGACCTCTTAATGCTTTTGGCAAGCACTGACTAAAACCACCACATTATTATTATAAAATTTGTGGATTACAGTGCCAACACTCAGTTAATTTGATGATTTATTGGAGTATTATTCATACATAGTATTACTCTTCCTTACTTGGGGTGATTAAAATATTATTAAAACATTGTGCTTCACTGTATTTCATAAGCTGTTAATCATTGCCCTATTTAAGGATTTGTACTGGATGCCCATGTCATAGCAAAACTTATGGGAACTTTGATGAGGTAGAGAATATAGTCATGTATAACGGTAAAATACTTGAGTTTAGCTTTCATTTAGATCTCCTCTCATCAAAGCATAATCCCAATTTCAGAAGTAACAAACAGGCTGTGCTTTTAGATTGTGGTTATGTGGTCATTTGTTTAGTGAAAATTATTTATTGGGAAAACTCCTAACTGGTGATCTCCCAAAAATCCAGCATTTCCTCTTTAGTGAATGTTTTATTGAACCTTATATATATATAATGTAACTTGTTAGATACACAGCTGTATTGCCTTTGCTAATTTTGTCTATTTTGCTTTTGCTTTCATTGCTTGCTGCATGCAGAGGGCTTTGAAGAGGAAGGTATGTTGATTACAGATGTATTCTACCTTTGTATGTTGGAAGGACATCATGGTCCCTTGTCTCAGCTGTTTGTAGTCTCCGTCTGTGGGAGAATGTGTGCACTGAGGTTCCTCCCGGTAAAACATGGTCTTTTGGAGCAAGAAGCACTGCTTTATAATTGGCCAATAAACCTAAAGATAAGATGTATTCAAAAGATAGAGATGGATTCCTAATAAATGGTGTGTCCATATTTAAATCTCTTTGAGGAAAAGGGTGAAAGAATATTAAATGCTAACAACCATCAGCCACTGCGCACTCCTCTAACCCTGCTATGCCATTTAATATGCATGTCATGCACCACTGACCCACTCATAAGAGGGAGGACCAGGTGCTAACTAAGCCACCAAGCATGGACATCATTTTGGATCAGTCCAAAATGGTCACATGGGTTGGGCCTTGGATAACAAAAGCAAATCCTTTTTTTTTTGTCTTTCTATTTTTATTTCAATTTTTTGCCAAGTTGATTTATATTAAAGTTTGATTTAAATCATTAAAACCTTACAATGATAATAACTCAATATAACAACCCTTTATCTAATTCACAAATTTCCCATGTCTTTGTAATGTTGATGTATTAATACATGCCTAATTTTCATCTAAATTAAGATTATTAAAATTGTTATTGTTTCCTAATCTTTTGACCAATATGTAAAATTGTTATGTGTCTGTTAAGTAGTTTAATACCTTTTTGAGATTTGGTTTGAAATACCAGTTTGCTTCATATACTACCATGAGTGGACTTCTAACAAAATGCTGTGTACTTGTCCCCTCTTCACTTTTAATCTACAGAGGAGAAGCCTAAGTTCAAGTAAGTAATCCAGATCCACTTTCAGCATCACTGTGAATGCAGTGAGCAAAGATTAATACTTCAACTCTGTTCTGGAGTTTACACAAGGATTTTATTGTCTACAATTGTATTTATTAACAGCCTATCTAACTGAATTTTTCCCTTCCCCTTTTAAAACCAAAGGCCTTCTGCACCCAGGATCCCTGAGGGTGACAAAGTGGACTTTGATGTAAGTGTCCTTCACTTGCAGTCTAACAGCAGAAAAAAGTTTTTTTTTTTCTTCAGCTAGAATAGTCACTCTGATAGCCTTTTTGAGCTATTGAGTTAATCTAGGATTTGCATGTCTATCAAACAGGACATCCAGAAGAAGCGTCAGAACAAGGATCTCCTGGAACTGCAGGCACTGATCGATGCTCACTTTGAGCACAGAAAGAAGGAGGAGGAGGAGCTCATCGCTCTCAAGGAGAGAATTGTGAGTTCGTTCAAATGTGTTATAATAATTAAAAATCGCTTCAAATATAAAATTTTATATAGCTGGCGAGCTGTCCAAGGTGTACCCTGCCCTCACCCAGAGTCAGCTGAGATGGGCGCCAGCCTCCCTGCTACCCTAATTAGGATTCAGCGGTTTGGGGAAATTCATGAATGAATATATTATATATCAAATTATTCATATATGGTATTGTATTATATGTATGGTATTATATATTTTAATTATATACACACAGACACACATACATACATACATTATGTATATAACCCATGATGTACTGGGTTTTCATGGTTTCAACTGCAAAATCTAGAACAGCCATTTAGCGAAATGTACATTTATTTGGACTGTGTGAGGAAACCAGAGAATCTGGAGGAACCACACAAACAAAAGGAATGCCTTCGCCAACCACAGGGCTCAAACCCAATTGCTAAGAACTACACTACCGTGTCTCCAATAATTTAAATGCCTCAAGATTATTCAACTCACTGAATGGGATGAGAGCTAGATGTGTCTGTTATTGTTCTGTTCAATAACAGGAGAAGCGTAGAGCTGAGAGGGCAGATCAGCAGAGGATCATGGCTGAGAAGGAGAAGGAGCGCCAGGCAAGGCGTGAGGTTAGATACCAGTTTGTCCCATTTTCACCCTCAGTTATTTGTAAACAACAAACATACACTGTTGCTTACCTACTTGTGGATTTTACAGGAAGAAAGGTTGAGAAGGGAAGAGGCTGATGCCAAGAAGAGGGCTGAAGAGGATGCTAAGAAGAAGTCAGCCCTGTCCAGCATGGGCTCCCAGTTTAGCAGCTACCTGCAGAAGGTGATTTGGTCCTGTCTTTGCTTGTTCTGTCACATACAGTACTTTAAAATGTGTCTTTTAAATTTGTGTGTACTAAATTTTAGCTTTGGGTATAAATTCCAGGCTGACTCCAAGAGAGGTGGCAAAAAACAGACAGAGAGAGAAAAGAAGAAGAAGATCCTGGCTGAGAGGCGTAAGCCACTCAACATTGACCACCTCAATGAGGACAAGCTGAAGTAAGCTGAACTACAATGTGACTTAGTGCTGGTAGTGAGCCAGGAGATGGCACAGTAAGATCTAACCTCAATGATTGGTGTCACAGAGAGAAGGCTAAGGAGCTGCACGAATGGCTGAAGACCTTGGAGTCTGAGAAGTTTGACCACATGGAGAGGCTGAAGAAACAGAAATATGAGGTGGGAAATTTGAATATTTCAAATATCTATCACACACTTAAAAAAAAAGAAATAAGAATAAATATAAATGGTAACCCAGGAAAACTTCCCCGTTTCAAAGGTAAAGGGGAAAAACAATCTAATTATTATTTGCACACATGAAACTTCATTCAATACAGTTTTTGTATGGATAGAAGTGAAGGTCTTTGTGTAAGATTCTCCTTGCAGTTCCCCTACAGCCAAAGCATGTTTCTACACATAACGTCTCAGAGACTGCGCAAGAGATCCCAGCTATGTTTCAATATTCGTAGACTTACAAGCGCTCCTTGGCTGACCAGGTAATTTTCTTTTTGAAGCTGGGCGTGTTGCTCTACAATTCTCAAGATAGTTTTACAATCTGGAACATTAAGGTTCTTTGGAATACTGAAATGTCATCGAAATGTCTTCCTCTGTGCCCTGCGATGTCCTGGCGAGCTGTCCATGGTGATCTCTTCCCTCGCCCAGAATCGGCCGAGATGGGCGCCAGACTCCCCGCGACCCTAATTAGGATTAAGCGGTTCAGAAAATGAATGAATGAATGAATGAATGTTTTCCTCTGTGCAGCAACCATGAAGGGCTGTTTGTGAAGAATTATTCAATAGTGAATGCACGGTGTGTTCTCAACCACACCATGTTGGCGACTGAGGACAGTTGTGGCTGGGCTACAAACAGACCTTAGCACCTCCTTTCCTGTTTCACAAAGTTTCATGTGTGCAAATAATAATGAAAAAAACTGTATTTAATGAAGTTTCATGTGTGCAAACAGTAATTGGATTATCTTTAACACTTCATTTATTTAAACATGGGAGGCTTTTTTGGGGCCATCCTGTAGTAAGAAGTGTTTTCAGTAAATCAAGGTTGAGAAGTTCAACCTGAGATGCATTTAAACCTAACTTCAATCTCCTCCAGGTCACAACACTGCGTAAGAGAGTGGAGGAGCTGAGTAAATTGTAAGTCGTTAAAGGTTTAGTCTGAGCTTTCTGCTGAGCATGCTCTGTGTTTGCTTGTTCAGTACATTCACAGGGCGGAAGTGAAAAAGAGAAACAGGTGACTTCCATGTCTTTATTTCCTTTTTGTATAAGCACAGGAAATAATTCATTTAGTTGGTCGAACAAAAAATTTGATTATAAAGGCTACACATCTTAAAAACACTTCCTCTTCCAAATGACAAGCACAATGTGTAAGTAAATACATCAGACCGTAATACATTGTATAGTATGGTGCTGTCCTGATCCACCAGACCTTGTCGAGAGAGCTGGACATATCAAGGTGAGAGCTGGTTCCCCCTCTGTAAATGCTTTCATGCCTGTTAAAATGTACTGCTGTGTTGTTTTCAGGTCATCTCACTCAGAAATCGCATTGATGAACTCCAAAAACAGTAAGTTTGGTAAAGTGACATCTATGAGTCTGCTATATCACATCAAATCACCAGTGGCGGTTCTAGGCGGGGATCAAGGAGCGCCAGTGTCACTATATCAGCAAAGAGAGCATTTCCTTTTGGACCATTGAATTAAAAATCAGAAAAAGCCTATTTATTTGTGAAGCACAAAAATCCAACAAGTGTAGTTTGATACTTTTAGACAGAGCATGTTTTACCAACATTGAGAGATCTGTGCAAGACGGGAAAGAAATGTATTGCTTTACATCTTTATATCCCTGCTCACTTCTTCTTTTTTTAGTTTTATCTCAAAAATAAACAGGTTTTGGAAATATTAAAGTGAGCTATAAGTTTTTAACAATTTGTTGATTATGATGTGAGTAAATTTAAATTGCAGGCGAGCTTAGAGACTTGCTTCATTGCACATACCTTTTCCTTTGCTTAGTAGAGCAGCAGTGTGATATAAACTGTCTCTAGAAATAGAGGGTTCTCACCTGGATCCAAGCTGAGATTGTGTAGAACCGCCACTATCCCATTCTATCCCATTCTATCCCATTCCATTCCATTCCATTCCATTCCATTCTATTCTATTCTATTCTATTCTATTCTATTCTATTCTATTCTAGTCTAGTCAAGTCAAGTCTTTTCTATTCCATTCCATTCTAGTCATACATATAATTTTACATCATCATAATTTAATGCTATGCATGGCAAAATTACTCACATTTTATCACATTATATAAATATTCAACACAGTTTAAAGCACATGCGCTTTCATCTCTGGTACAATTAACCAATACCCCCAACATCTCTGGAAACCGCATATATGACAGTCAAAGAAAAAATACAGCCTTATGTGTCAAGGCAAATTTATTTTAAGTCGATTGCTGCACTTGGAATAAATTTACAAAGGTAAGTGAAACCTCCTGTGACTGTGCATGTAGCATGCAGCATAAACTGATCATGGGTGTTCACCCAATGTGCCAATCTAAACAGCTTCAGATTTAAAGTCATATTCTGTCTTATATGAATGACTTATGTACTTAGCTAATGAAGCAGTTGTAGTAGAAATATACTGTCTGACTTTGCTTTTTCCTGGCAATTGTCACATTACAGTAGCAAGAAAGGAGCTGCCGCCCGCCGCAGGAAGTAAGTGGACTAATCCACAATCCTTAGCAAGCACATGGCTGATGGGCAGATGGAGATTACTGTGCAGTCTACCAAAAAGCGATGACCATCCACCAGCTACAATGAAAATGCTATCTGTAGATTTAGTACTCACAAGTCTACTAAGTAGCTACTCTGCAGGACTCTGTAATAATAGCTGTTCAACACACATACTTCCTTGTTTTGGACCGCTGTTTGGTTCTCAATTTTTTCATGTAAATAAAGTTTTACTCTAAAGCCACTGTCTGTAGGGATGGTGTTATTTGTCATATATGGGTTATTCTAATAGAAATGCATATTTTATGTCCCACCCTTCAAGCTGACAAAATATGGCCTAATAATGAAACTGACATTGACACTGGCATAAAAACACTCATCTTCGCTTAAAAACGTCAATGATATAAGAGCAGATCTGGGCAAATCCAATTTAACATCTTTTCTTTTTTTCTTTTTTTTAACTGGGTATATAAAGAGTGAAACAAAAAAATATGCATTTCTCTGAGAATGACCCATTATAAGCCCTGTCAGAAACCTACTAATCCTTTGTAACAAAAGAAAAAATGCATACAGTAAAGGCCATTCTCAACATGAAACCTGTTTCTGGAAAAATTAATGACGAAATGTTCTTCAAAAACTGCCTCATCCTGGTCAGGGCCATGGCCCCAGAGACTTCCTTGGGACACTTGGTGTGAAACATTGAACAAAATACAAGGCACCACACACACACTCACTCACTCACTCACTCCCTTGAATGAATGAATGAATGAATGAATGAATGAATGAATGCATGTGGAAATGTAATATTTGCAGCTAATACAACTGTCCACCCACCTATCCATCCATCCATTTTTTCTGCTTATCCGAGGTTGGGCCCCAGAGATAGAAGGTCTGGGAGGGAAACCCAGGCATCACACTCTCCCCAGTGACAAATTCAACTAATCACGGTTAAACCATCAATACAGATGTGTTTGTTACTGTACTACGTTTTGAAGGATTTTTTTTCTTCAACTATGAATATAATTGTATATGAATTTAATTTAATTAATTGCATATATGCTTGTCACATATAACACATGTAATATACATATTAGGTTGTTACAGTCAGCCTATACCTCCTCTTTTCTGGTAAAACTTTGTGCTATTTTTGAGTGAAAATGCAGATTTTGGAGTGTAGCTGTGGGATTTTTACTCATTCTGCTATAAATGCAATAGTGAGATCAGGCAATGATGTGGAGCGAGGAGGCCTGCTCTTTCTCCAACGCACTTTGCTCACCAGTGATGGGTGTCACTACAAAAAGTAATGTGGCTGATTGAAAATTAAATTGCAGAAGATAAATTGAATAATGAGAACAAGCCCTATAAAAGAAATGAGCTATAATGTACTTGCAACGTTAGAGATTAGAAGGGTGTAGCAGGCTGTAGGATGCAGAGACCATAAGGATGTGCCCTCCAGTGTTGAGCAGTAAGTATTCCATAGTATTTTGTGCTGCCCTCTAGTGTCAGTACTTCCTCTTCCTTTCTGCCATACGTGATGTTTACATGCTTTTTTATGAGTAGAAATAAAAATCCAGTTCCATCCATCTTATAAAAGGTTATCCTCCCATCCAGCACCAGGTGGCGCTCCCTCCTCATCAAGATTTCTCTACTGCAATACCGCTTATGGACTTGTTTGTTTGTCTGGTTATCTTTGCATTAGCACTTACAATTTTTTATTTTATATTAACGTCCATACTTTATAACACATACACATTTCATAAGAATTTAAAAACGAGATTTGGTTACAGAAGTGCTCCAAGTGGCAATTAAACTCCTCGCAGTTAATAAAGGGGGACCCAGAATATTAATTCTAACAAAGTCAGAGACACACTGACAGTTTGAAGCAGATTGGGTCTTAACAGCTCTAAATAAGCTATTGAAGCTATTGAATCAACTTACATTTACGGAGTTTTATATATATATATATATATATATTACACCTTCGTTATGTGATTATTACTACACCACATATATAAAATAACATTATAATAAATAAAATATTATTAATTCCAGGATAAAAAAAAGCGTAGAAAACACACACACACACACACACACACACACACACACACACACACACACACACACACACACACACACACATATATAT
>JAOUQZ010000010.1:8318098-8328191 GCA_028564935.1 Neosilurus hyrtlii | reverse complement strand
ATGTGTTTTTTGTGTTAAGACATCCCCAAAAAATGCAAATAAATAAATGCATATATATATATATATATATATATACATGTGTGTGTGTGTATGTATGTATATATATATATACATATATATATATATATATATATATATATATATATATATATATATATATATATATATATATACACATCATGCAGACATACATCCATGTTTTTCGGACCTGCAACACATAAAAAAATGTTGTGGTGGTGCAATTTTGATCCAGCTTTGAGATTAAACAATTAAATAATACTGAGATTTGAAAAAAGATGATGTCAACATGTGACTGTAAATATGATAGCATACAAAAGCTGTAACAAGGAAAGGCAGAATCATTGAGGAACAAAGATGAAGGAAGAATTAGAAAAAGTGGTCAATTGAAAAAGTTGCATCTACAAAATGCAGTTAAAAGTTTACTGTGCAAAAAAAAAAAAGCTTTATGTTTATTGTGTCCCAATGTAGGGTCAATTTCTTTGGCCTCTGGTCTGTTATATTATGGAAAAAACTCAAATGAAATTAATAGTCATTTATGAAAATGTGTTGTGTGTTCTAGAAATTTCCTTTTCTAATAGTAAATATTATGTGACAATATTCACCTGTTGTGATGTGAGTCGGGTGGTTGTATCGGCCAGTATTGTTAAGGTCACTGGCTTTAGCCTCGATAACAACAGGCGTTGCCGCAACAGGCTCTTTGCCAGTAGCAGACATGCTAGTATTAGTTTGCTGTTCCCCACCTGTTTCTGGCATTGTAGATTTCATTCGACTCTGTTACGACTCTCACTCTCCGTGTCCTTTTTTTATCCATGCTATTACTGTTATTATTATTAAGATTATTCAAGCTACTACTGTCATGTTTTTGTTTCCTTATCCATAGTTGCTTTTGTGTTCCCTTTAACAAACTAGTTCTGCCAGAAAAGAGTCTTTAGCATCACATAGTGCATCCTCAGTAATGTAGTTAACTATCATAAAGAAGTTAAGTATCATAGTATAGTAGCATAAAGAATCACCAAGAGACACTCTGATATGGAGAGGATAGGAAAGAGGATGTGCTTGTGAGACAACCTGGTACATTGTAAAAAGTCTCAGTATGCCAGGGGTTAAACTCTAGAAGTGGCTGCACTACATGCCCACTTAAAGCACTGTGCGACTATTATTTTGGCCTAATTCCATAGAAATCCGGGTCCAGTTTTTACACATTATTGTACATAATACTGTATACATATTAAACATTATATTTTATGGGGGGCTATAGAAATAAGATGTGTAGCAGCTGTGAGTTGTGTGCCAGCATAAAGGATCGTGGCCCCTCTATTCAGCTACCATTACTGGATAAATGATCACACTGGGCTCTCTCTCTCTCGCTCTCTCTCTCTCTCTCTCTCTCTCTCTCTCTCTCTTTCTCTCTCTCTCTCTCTCTCTCTCGCTCTCTCTCTCGCTCTCTCTCTGCCTAAGCAGCTAATTGCCAATCAAGTCATCCCAGCAGCAGGTTAAGTCAGTGGGCTCATAAAAGCCCAAGTGCTCTGAAAAATACTATAAAACATAGAACAAAAGCACAAGAATGGGCACATGAAATGAAAAACACTACAGAAAATTTGAGTTACAGAGTTCAATAATAACAATAATAATAATAACAATAATAATAATAATAATAATAATAATAATAAGATTGCAGTTACATGTGTTAAAAGATTCTATGCTACTTAATATTGTAGGTTACAAAGCATTTGTAGGAAGCAGCACTGAGTAAATCAAATGTTCTGACCATATAAAGAAAAATAAATCCATTACCTGTCAAGGTTGCATTGTTGTAAAAAGCCAAAGTAAATGATTGGCTGTTTACCAGCTTGGCTACGTGTACATATTCTGCCCATGCAATCATTTTGTGTGAACAGTCTTCAACAGTCTTCTTAATTTTACACCTGAGCCTACTGGCTCATCAGGCCGGAGCTTATCCCTAAATTTAACTCCTCCTTGATGGAATGCTGGCTCATCACAGGTTACTTTCCCAGTATTTTTCCTAGTATTTATACTGCTGGATGGACAGAGGCACACTTGTGGTTAAGACCTTTCCCAGGGATCTTAGCACAGTGTGGGTTGAACAGGGATTCGAACTTGTGACCCCTCGATCATAAGCTCAGCACTAACCACTACACTACTGGCCCCACAATGCTACGCAGACATACCTCTAATGCCAAATAACTAGTCAATAGCTGTGAGTATTAACGATATCCATGTTTGGCATTGACTTCGGATGTCTTTCTGAGCCCATGCAGTGATTTTAGTGTCAGAACCATGTCTGTTTTTAATGTAGTGCTGTCTGATGGCCAAAAGAACATGGGCATTCAGTATTGATTTTTGGCCTTACCCCTTGCACCAAGAGATTTATTAAGAGAAAGTGGCTGGGGAGAGGGGTGTCTGGGCCTCACTGCTTAGGCTGCTGCCCCTGTGACCCGTCCCCGGACCAAGCAGAAGATGATGATGATGATAACGATAATGATGATGATGAGTTTTCATGAAATAGTAACATCTAATTTGCATTATTTGATATTTTTTCTATGTTTGATTGTGAATAAAATAAAGGTTTATGGGTGTGTGCATGTGTGTGTGTGTGTGTGTGTGTGTGTGTGTGTGTGACTCCTTTTACTTCTCTCATTAACAAAGCATTTCTGCCAATACTTACTGGAGGTTTTTAGCTTTTTGCCCCACTGTGTAAACTCTAGAAACAGTTGTGGTGTGAAAATGCTCAGCGATTAGCAACAATATAATACTCAAATACTTTGAAATACTCAAAAAGGTTTCTCTGGCACTGTCCATGATGCCGCCGTTCAAGTCACTTCTGGTCATTCAGACAATAATCTATCCAACCAATTTAAAAAAGATTTTATTAACCATGCCATGACAATTACTGTTTCACAAATGTTTCCATTTAAAATGTAAAAATGTGAAATGTAGTGATACTTGCTGTATAACAGCAGTCCTTAACAGGTCAGATAGACAATGCTACCTAGCTAAAAGTGAATGAAAATTCTCTGCTGTTGCGGCACCTATAGCAATGAGCTATACTCTGCCGGGTGAGCAATTAGAAATGCTGGTTAAGCAAAGTCTCTAGGGAGAACCTCAGGCACTCTAAAGCCTCTCAGTGAACTCACACACGCACATGCACCAAGCCTGACGCCCCCATTTGCCAGTAATCCTTCACAGTTCAGCCAATGTAGACGTTGCACGCGAAAGCCTCAACACCCCATGCCAACCACCTTTAACACCACTGACCTAAAAGCATGACAGACACACATGTGTGTGAACACACACACACACACACACACACACACACACACACGCAGGCCTTGTGTGGAGGATTTCTCTTCATCTCTCCTTTTTTTCTTTTTTTCATGGAGGCATCTTTTTTTTTTTCATTTGCTGTATGACATTTGTTCATGCAGCTGAACATGTGCAGCACAATTTCTTGATTCATCCAGGGGTAGACAGCTGCGGTGCAAATTACACTAAAGCCGTTTGCTTAGAGAGGATTAGAGCTATACAGTGTGTGTGTGGAGTGGAGGCAGGGGGTTCAGGCTTCCTCTTGGGTCATATTAACCCCATCCAGGCCAAAAACCCCCCAAAAACCCATGCACACTGGGCACCCATACTGAAGACATTACCTGACGCTTATGAAGACAAGAGAAATATTAATATATTGATAAAGTCAGCTCTAAATTACTAGAGGACGTAAAAGTAATGATCAAATCTATTTCCTGTGATAAGCTATCTGAATAAGTGCTCTCAAGTATTTCTTGAGTGATTCTGTACCTAGTTTGTACTGTATGGGTTGCCTGGCTCTGGAAGGGGAGATTTTAAACCACTCCCCCATTTCCACCTTGAACATGAATCATTTTAGCACCAAAAATATATTGATTTTCACAGGAAGAAGTTAAAACCCCCTGAAAAATTGTGTCAGTAATATGACGCCTTGCAGCAGAGAGAAGGGATTTTCACTGTACTAAGAGACTCTTGTGTGTATGAGTCCTATCCCCCTTCAATCTCTTCAAATTGGCAAACTGTGCCAACTAAGGGGCCTTTTATTTTGGCTTTTTGTGACTGATGCAGGGCCAGGAACCTTATCCGGCCGGCAAGGAGAATGATACATTTGTTCTGTTGACAGACTTTGCTTAGACCTTTGCTGACCTAAAAAAAAAAAACACGAAGAACATGTTAAATTCCATTTTCTTCCATGTTAAATTGCTTGTATTTTATCAAATACACAGTAACATATTCAGTACTTACTAAAAAATGCATTGCTGCGTATTTCCTTATTATAGCATACACAGTTTAATAGTATCATAAACAAATCAGTTTTAATAACAAAAAATAAGTTAATACTGCCAGTGTCGAAGAGGTTTGAAAGTATTTTATAGTATGCGTTTAAAACGTTTGATATATTTCCATAAGTTTTACCAGGGGATTTAAGTCAGTCCGAAAGAATCCTTGCAGTGCACCATGTCATTGCATCTGTATGCCAATTTGGGTTTCTTCCTCTTACTAAGACTGGAGGAATTTGCTTCTCACCTATTGTAAAAAAACAAAGGCCTTTTTTTTTTTTTTAAGAGAAATTTAACAGACAGATTCCATGTGTTCTGGGGTCTCAGCCCTCGATTCCACATTACCAAAAAATTCTACTAGACTAAATAATTTTGAGAATGATTGTTCAAAGAATATTTGCTACCATTACTCAGCAGTTTGTATCTCTGACTGATTAATAAAAAAAGGTCAGTTCACATATGCCAGTAAACATCATAAATATGTTTGTTGTTGTTGTTGTTGTTGTTGTTTTCGTTGTTGTTTTTCTTCAGATACTGCATAGGCAGGTTGAGAAGCTTATTTCCACTATCTATCTGTTAGGGTCAGCTTGAGGACTCAGTACAAAACAACAGTTTTCAACAGGTTTACTGAAGATGTGTAGACAACACTTGACCTGGGCTCAAGCAGTGCGAAACCTTACACCAACTCTCTGGTGAAATGGAACCGGTTAGTACCCCACATCTGGGTCAAGTGTAGGTAGCGAGCATAGAGCTTTATGCAGTCTTGTGAATGTGTTAAACCTGTATCACCACAGTGATTAGAAAACCATCTGCGAGTATCTAGGTGTCATTATCTCTTAAGTGGCAGTGCCCTTGTTGACACACGAGTGTCTTTATAATCGGCCACACACACACCGTTAACTTACTCACGTTTATTTGCTGTCTATTGCTGTGTTTTCAGATTACATTTTTTCATCATCTATGCTGAGACCTTAACGGTTTAAACTATTTTTCAGAATGAAAATAAGTTTAAAAAAATGAAATAACCAAATGCACACTAAATATGATAAATGTTATTAAGTAAATTTGTCTTTTTCATGGTTGTAAGAGCAGTATGTAAGTTGTAGGCAAAATGCTGTTGTGTTCTGTATTTATATATTTTTACAAAGCAAAACAGTGTAGGGTTTTTTGGCATGCTCATGCTCATGTGATTCTGGTAGATGTTAAAACAGGTAATATTCCAGGACTACTCTATAGGTAGAAATGATGTGCGTGTTGAAGGCATGTTAATTTGTTGTGTTGATATTTTATACTATAGGCAATTTTATTTTAAAATACTCTGTGATCATTGGTTCAACTGAACTCACTTTAGTTGTGCACTGGCTTTATTCCTGAGATAGGCCTAATGGTTAGAGAAGGTTTGGGACCATAAGGTCACTGGTTTGATTCCAGTACCGGCAGGAAAAATGTGGGGTAGCATGGGGCCCATCCACCTTCATGGCTGAAGTGCCTTTGAGCAAGGCATCTAGCCCACAACTGCAAGTGCTCACTGTTTACATGTGTGTGTGTGTGTGTGTGTGTGTGTGTGTGTGTGTGTGTGTGCGCGCGCGCGTGTGTGTGTGTGTGTGTGTGTGTGTGTGTGTGTGAGTGTGTTCACTTTGAATGGGTTAAATGCAGAGCTAAATTTCCCTTGCAGGACAAGAAAATAAGAAAATAAAAATAAAATAAATAAGAGATTATCACATTAAGGCGACATGGTTGCGTACAGATTAGCATGCCGACTTCACAGCATGAAGTTCCTGGGTTTGAGTTCCGAGCTCAGTGAGGAAGTTTCTGTTTGGTGTTCGTATGTTCTCCCATTCTTCTGTGGGTTTCCTCTGGGCACTCTGGTTTCCGCTCACAGTCCAAAGACATGCAAAATTAGCCAAATTGCCCCAGGTGTGAGTGTGAGTGTTTGAGGGTGTTACCCTGTGACGGACTGGTAAGCCCTGAGAAAGGCTCCAGCATCCCCGCAACCCTAGTAGGATTAAGCAGTTCAGTAAATGAATAAATAAATTAATTATCACATTATCACAAATTAGATTTACAGAAATCCTAGTCTGGATATATATCACAAATAAGCATACCAAAGCAAACAAAATAAAAATGTAACCTTGAGCAGAATCAAACTTAAAAGGAAATCCATCTTCTAGGGCACGTTTTCTCTTATTCTTCTCTCTCATATCCAACAGGTAAAATACAGCCCACCAACTCAGTTTATGTAGTCTGCAAGAGCTTTCAGAAATTTTGAGACATTCTTTGCCTCAATCTTAATCATGAAACATAATTCATGTTAAATAAAGCACAGTGATTATTTAATGTCCGAGAACTTTAGTGATGTAGCCGTCAGTGAAAATGACTTTAACATGCCTGCCCTAAGGTTGTGGTTAGTAACTAAATATTACACCCCCTACCCCACACCACAGTAATAAATAAATAAATAAAAAGTTAATTCCTGTATTCATTCAGTCATTCTTTGTACCATTTATCCTGTTTAGGGTCAGAGGGGTAGCTGGAGCCAATCCCAGCTGACCCTGGGTGAAAGGCGGGGTCCACCCTGAACAGGTCACAAGTCTATTGCAAGGCCATACAAACAACCATTCACATTCACAACTATGGGCAATCCAAAGAAAACCCCAAAAACAGTTAGCTTGGTGTTCATGTAGGAAGAAACCAGAGTACCTGGAGGAAACTCATGCAAGCATAAAGAGAACATGCAAGCTTTACATAAAAATCCCCTTGCCAAACACTGAATCCAGGAATCCCATGTAAAATGACTAAGAGCCAGCGTGGTGTCGACAGGATGGGTACAGTATCATCAAATTGTCTTGTTCTACTAAAGATTCTGGCTGCTGAATTCTGCACTAAACAATTTTATATTTCTACTTTAACATCAGACAGTAGGATTTTCCAATAGAAAATAGAAGCACAAAAAAATTTTTTTTGCGTTATGTAACAACATTACATTTCTAAGCTTAGCAAAGTTTCTGAAATACAAAATGGCTGTCCTAGTAATGTTATCTACAGTATATATTTAAACTAGAAACTGGAGTCAATATGAATGTTCTCCAAGCTTAATAGTATGAACTCCGATGTTATGAGTGAGATTTCTGTTGGTGTAAAAAGGACACTGCCAATGACCTTTACTGATAGGTGTCAGGCTAGTTTTCAGAGTGAGACACAACGGCTGAGGGAAGCCAAACATTTCCTAACAAAGCCCCTCCATTGGGGAATTCAGTCTCGGGAGCAGCTGCAGAAACAAGAGCCCTACCTGCAGATGCACAGAACTCAATCTAGGAAAGAGCTAACCTCTAATCCTCAAATGTTCCTTGGAGAATTGTCAACAACTTCAAACAGCATTACAAAAGCCGAGGCCAGAATTTTATGTCAAGGGACTTTGTTGCCAAGATTTTTAGGGACATTCAGATGCTTATGCAGTACAGTGGGAGGCACATTGTGTTTAAATTGTTCCTCGTATTAAGAATCACTGATAGTGCTTTTGTATTTTTAATAATGGACATTTCTATGTAAGCCATATCACAATTGTAAAAAGCCCAAATAATTTCCCCATAAACAAAACTTAGTTCCAGTCAATTTATTAGATTGATCATGTGGTGCTCCAAGTCTGCATTCATTTGTTAGATTAATTGTATTAGTCAACTTCTTTGTGTTTGCAACATACAATTCCACTTCTTACAAAGTAAGAAGTAAAAAAATGGGTAGTACAGGAATGCTAGCAATATCATTAATGGATGGGGTAATTTATACATTTCAGGAAAGTAACTTTTTTTATATGAAGGCATCTCAGCTAAAAAAAGAAACAGAAGAAGAGACATCAATTTAGCCAGAAGCACCTCTACCAGTAATATGGCATAAATCAGTGCCAGCTAGCTAGCCAGCTGACAGGCTATAAAGTAACTGGGTTTTTTTCCACCCAGGATCTATTCCTGCTAGTGAAGCAAAATAAACAAAAGATTCTTTCATATTGTGCCTTAAGTGTAATTTGGAGTCATGTTGTTGTACTGAATATTAGTACTGATGTGATTTAGTCCTAGATATAGAAGATAACCACAGCTGTTCTCATGTGATATCATTTCGTAGATAATCCTGAAGAGTGTGCAGTTAGTATAAACACTTTCAGAGACACAAGTTATTATTTTCATAGATACTGAGTACCAATACTAACCTGCCTAAATACCTACCTAAGTACTTAAATACCTGCCTAAACACCTTTACCTATCCTTCAGGTAAAGATTTAAGCCAGAGATGGCAAAATGCCCCAGCCACCCAGCAAATCTTGAGAAATAGCCAGGACAAAATTTATAAGGTCAAGGTCATTTTGACAAGGTTAAAAGTCAGACAGAGAAAATGACAAGGCTATGCACACCTACACACCATAGAAATGCAAAGCAAAATTTCAGAATGATCTGCCCAGCAGCACTTGAGAAATAGCCTGGAAGATTTTACAAGGTCAAGGTCACTGTGACAAGATCAAAGGTCAAACAGAGAAACTGACAAGTGTATGCACACATACACACCACAGGAAACCTGTACTGCAAAATTTCAGAATGATCCGCTTAGCAGTTCTTCAGTAATAAGCTGGACAAAATTTGTAAGGTCAAGATCAAAGGTCCAACAAAAAACTGACAAGCCTATGCACACCTACACACCATAGATAACCTACATGCAGAATTTCAGAATGATCCACCCAGCAGCTTTTGAGCAGGTAATGAAAATACCCCAACAGCCTAATGGCTAAAAGGAAATAAAGGAATTGTCCTATAATTAAAACTATTCATTCATTCATTCATTTGCCAGACCACTTAATCCTACTATGCAGGGAGGATGGAGCCTATCTCGGCTGTCTCTGCGCAAAGGTAGGGTACATCCTAAACAGCTCCCCGGTCCATCGCGGAGCAACACACACTCACAATCATGTACACTCACATTTACACCTAGGGGCAACTTTAAACAGCCAATTAGCCTAATTTGAATGTCTTTGGACAGTGGGAGTAAACCAAAGTACCAGAGGAAACCCATGCAAGCATGGAGAAAACATGCCAACTCCAAACAGAAACACCAGGACTTGAACCCAGTACCTTATTGCTTATTACACCACCATGCTTATTAAAACGAATGGGGTCATTTTGGATGAAACATTATATCCCTTATATGAAGGGTAGTGAGTCTTCTGTTGGGGAATAGTTATTGGTTTATGGTGTTGAAGGTGATGGTGTGTGGTGTGAAGTGTGCCATGAACAGAGCTGCAGTGTCTGTGGCGACCACAGAAATGACAGCTGCAGGTGCCGACACAAGGCCCGGAGGAAAGTGGATGGCCCACTGGCAACTGTTGGCCTAATGCTGCTGGGATGAATAATAAAACAACTGTTAGATAGGGAAAAAGACAGGGGAGAGAAGAGGAGTGATGGGGGAGGTGAACGAAAAAAAGCATGGCAAAATCCTAAATCTGAACCTTGCAGTTTGGCAAAAGACATCATGGTCGAGGTTTAATTAAACAGATGTTGCAATGAATATTTCAACTTGCGAGAAACTGGATATGGAGCAAGGTGATGTAATTTACAGAGGGATCGGTAAATAAGGCTTAGAGCATACGTGGATAGGCTGCTGAAAAGATGGCAATGTCATGCTCCTCATTGACCCTGTGTGTGTGTGTGTGTGTGTGTGTGTGTGTGTGTGTGTGTGTGTGTGTGTGTGTGTGTGTGTGTGTGTGT
>JAOUQZ010000010.1:8272731-8298132 GCA_028564935.1 Neosilurus hyrtlii | reverse complement strand
TCGGCTGAGATGGGCACCAGCCTCCCCGCGACCCTAATTAGGATTAAGCGGTTCAGAAAATGACATGACATGACATGCTCACATACAAGAGTTTGAAATGTTTGCCTGTTCAAATATTTAAAAAAGGTCCGTGCAATGGCCTTTAATTTAAAATTAATGTAAAGCTCTTTTAAAAGAATCCAGTTAAAACAGTAAGAGATGTATAATATCTGTTTAACTTTAGATACTTCATTGACTAAGCAGGAAAGATAAACTAGTAACTGTGCTCTTTTGGCAGGTGGGAGATGAGATTGTGCGCATCAATGGCTATTCGATTTCCTCGTGCATCCATGAAGAGGTTATCAGCCTTATCAAGACTAAGAAAACCGTGTCACTTAAAGTCAGACGTGAGTCTTGTGCTCTATTCATTTAATGAATAAATAAATTATGAATAAATTAATGTTTGCACTTAAATATAGCATTTAATTTGATTTATTGTTTAGTTCATACTGTATTTATATTGGTTTATACTGTGTAAGTGGATGATTGTTTATCAGTTTGCATCGTTTCATTTACAGACGTGGGAATGATTCCAGTAAAAAGGTAAATTTAAAATCACCAAAACTATGTCCTAAAACTTTACTAGAGGATCAAGACTGCAGTCTGCATTCATTACTGTTGGTTAATAATTGGACAGGGACACAGTTCTTGTTTTGGTTATGTGCTCCAGTAGCCTGAATACACACTGAACCGGTTCATATGAGGTTAAAGTACTTTATTCAGGCACTTTTTTCTTGTAGTCATATTTTCGGTAGTTGAAATGCAGGGTCAGTGGGTTTCACTTCTAATGAGTACTCTAGAATCTTTTTTTTTTTAATCTGAATATCTTTATAGCTTTCACAAACCTTTTTTTTTTTGCTGCTGTCAGCACTCACATCCACTGAGGCATCATCAGTTCCTCTGGCAGCCATAAATACCCATCTGTCCTTTTTATACCGGTGAGATGGCATAATTCAGATAGTTCAATTTTTTCTTGTTCATGCTGCCTTCTCTTCAATATCATGTTAAAGAGAAAAAATAATTTCTTTTGGATTCATGCTATGTGGACATACTGTATATTGTGTAACATGCAAGACAGTAGGTTCCCTTTTGAGTCTGGGTCCTTTTAACCACTTGAGACAACACTGTGCTCATATAAGGCCATCATATTTTTTCCCATCTACATTGTGTGTATGTCCTTGCACGGCTTCTCATATGAGGGCCATGGGGTGTTACTCTTTTGGCAAACTTCTTCCTGTTTGAAGATATTGATCAAGTTTAATGGTTATCAGATGGTAAGAAAGAGAAGCGCCGCAGAAAATTACAAGACACACAGTATTAGTGTTTGGGTCTTGGAAGGTTAAAGTTCCTTTTTCCTGCTGTATCAGTAAAAAATAAATTCTGTCAACAATCCAGGATTATTTGTTTAATGATGTTCTAAGTACACATCTGATTTTCTATAAAGCTGCATTGTGATAGTTGCTATTGAATTGAATTGGATTGAATAAGCTCAAATAAAAACTGAAATAGAGGTTTTATGCACCATATGGTCAAAAGACAGTGGACTCCTGACCATCACACTTCCATGTGGTTCTTCCCAAAAGATTTGCCAGTTGAAAACAGACAATTATATTATATGTCTTTGTATGCTGCAGTATTGTAATTTCCTTCACTGGAATTGAGAAACCCAAAGTTCAGCATGAGCACAAAGTGTACAAAGAGGAGCACGTATTTTGCCAAGGTTGGTGTGCAAGAACATGATGGGACGGCACAGATCCCTGACCACAACTCCACTGAACAGGTATTGAAATTAACTGGAAAGCAGATTGTGTCCCATCAACTCCTCAACTGGCATCACTACTTGACCTTACTAATGTAGCTAAGTTGGGAAATGCCAAACCTACGTTCCAAAATTTAGTAGAAAGCTTTTCTAGATGAGTGCAAGTAATTAAAACAATAAGGGGAGATTAGATCTCGAGTGAGACGTTCAAAAACCAGCCAGCTATCCACAACCCTTTGGGCATACAGTGTAGGTATTCGGTGCTGGAGTACAGAACCAAAACAAATGCTGTGTGCAGTTTGATTATGCTGGATCAAATAAAAGTAAAAGAATTGTTGGTCACTAATGAGGTGAATTTTTCCCACTGTTTCTGTCAGTTCCCCTGACGAACCTCTAAAATGGCAGTTTGTCGATCAGTTTGTGTCTGAGTCAGGGGTAAGTCCCAACAACTTTCATATCTTCTTGAATCATCATTGTTATTATACAGTTATTTCTGTTGACTCTCAGGAGAAGAAGAACAGTGTGGCTGGCCTGGCCTCTATCGGAGGAAAAGAGATCAAGGAGAAAAAAGTGTTTCTCAGTCTGGTTGGCACCAAAGGCATGGGAATCAGGTGATCAGGAGTGATCAGCGTTTTTGACATAGCTACACAGACATTGTAAAGTTTGTTGGTTTTGTTGGACCTGTCATATTTGACACAGCTCATTGCCTAATTTTTACAGACTAGAGTCATACTCCAGAAGTTTCCCTACACAGAGAAATACATAAAATATATTTACTTAAAATTTACTTGAACATAGAAGTATCAACATCAATGGGTTGGGTTTAGCAATTAAAAAAACAAACAAACAAACAAACAAAATGCTTTTCTGCTTGTTCATCTACAACAGTGGCCAGACCATACTCATTCACTCATTTGCCGAATCGCTTAATCATACTAGGGTCGTGGGGTGGCAGAAGCCTATCTCAGCCAACTCTGGGCGAAGGCAGGGTACACCCTGATCAGCTCACTAGACCATTGTAGGTCCAACTACATAACATGCATACACACACATACATACACACATAACCATTCACAAACAGAGTTTGATTACTTTGTTGTGAGTGATATAATGTTTTCTTGCTAATATAGATAATGCATTGCGTTAATTTATAATGCATAATAATGATAACTGTAAAGTGCAATGCGTAATGAATAATTAAAACTATGCATAATATGTGTTATGCATTTAATGCATTTAACATGAATGTGTTCACAGTTCATTCTAAATATTACATTCACTGAAAATAACACCTATGATTCTACATCATATTAGCAAACAAAATTCAGGATCAGTGGATCTTACAGTTAAATTAAAATTTGCTTTCCATGAATGTTACATTAGAGAAGCCAAAATAAGAAGTAAATTGTAAATGTGTGAAAAATTGGTTTGCATAAACTAAATTGAGTAAACAGGTTTCTTTTTCCTTTGTTCATGGAAAATTTTTCAGTAGACAGTGATTGATAGTAAGTTGCTGGAATATTTCTGTGAATGGAAAGGAGAATAGAAGACACCGCTACCACGCAGCATGGATAATGTAGCAAATAGGCCCTATATGGGTACTGGTTTTAATTAGCCATGTGCCAGGTTCTATGACCCTGTTTTGTTATATTGATTGATTGATAGTAACAATCACTTAAGGGGTTCCACAGGTCTAAGATGGAAAAGGGTATTTTTGTAATTAGTATGAAACATGAAGCCCACTGACTACTGAAATTGATCATTGCTTTTTGCTGCAGTATCTCAAGTGGACCAACTCAGAAGCCAGGGATCTACATCAGCAATGTAAAGCCTGACTCTCTGTCTGCAGAAGTGGGCCTACAGGTATACTAATCTTATTATGTGATCTAATTTCCTTGTTGCACGGAAACCTCTTTAACAAGTCATTACTGATTTATTATCCAAACAAAGAGCCACTGAACTGTTTATTGCTTTGGGGGATGTAGGTTGGCGACCAGATTGTTGAGGTAAATGGAGTAGATTTCAGTAATGTGGACCACAAGGAGGTAAGGCTCATCAGCATGGTGGCATATATATCATACTGAAGTACACATGTTTTTCATTAATAAGTTTTACAAGTCTAAACCAACCGAAAATTTTGTGTTGTATTTATAGGCAGTGCGAGTGCTGAAGAGCAGCAGGAGTTTGACGATCACAGTCCTGGCCGGAGCTGTAAGTTACTGTAATTCTGTCCATCTCTTTCACATGCGGCTCATATATTTCTCGGCAGTGCTCATTAGCACATAGAAAGCTGTAACTCATTCCCTAAGGCTTCTTTCAAGGACAGAAAATGAAAGTGCCTGATAAAGTCTTTTCTTTCTTCAAGACTTCAGGATTTATCAAGCACACTGGTGATGCTTAAATCTGCAGCCAGCGTGACTCTAAAACCTGATCAGTGTTTTTCTTCATTCTCTGCCTCAGTTGGTGATGATAAATTGAGATCTGTAATAAGATTATAAGACCAGTGGGACACCAAGCATTATTGGTGTAATTTATCGTGGCCGCCTCTTTGTTTGGTTGATGTTTGGATTTTTTCTCATTTGTTTGTTCTTGTGATATTGTTTACAATGATATTTTGTAAAATGCTGTATATTTATTTTTTTATCTAGCTCGCCTCATTTAGTGTGTATGGTACAGTGTTGAGATTGATGTCGGTTCCTCTCCTGTACCACATATATTAAATTCATGTAAAATATTTGACATGGAAAGCAAAATGAGCTCTTTACAATCCATGCACCAAAGCACAGTCGTCAAACTCAAGATCCGCGGGCCAAATCTGGCCCATCAGCTCATTTTATGTGGCCCACAAGACCTGTTATCATACATTATTTGCATCAACTATTACCATGGAATGTAATTCATCATTCATCCACCCGGTGGAGCCAATCGATTTGGAGTAAACAGTTAGCCATTCAGAAAGATTGCAGGCTAGCTTGTCCCTGTCAAGAAATTTCAGAAAAGGATAAAGGAAAAAGGACAAATGCATAAACAAATGATACTGTTATGCAGATTTCATGGTTGCCCTTTTTGAATAGATGTTGAGTGATCATTCAGCCCTCAGTGAACTGAAAATTTAGGGATGTAGCCCTCAGTGAATATAAGTTGTAAAAACACAGTGAATGATTCACATATGAATAGTTAATGCCTTTATGATCTTCAGAGAATTTTTTATTTAATTTTTTTTTTTTTATTAAAAATTTAATATGACATTTTGGGTTTAAACTTCCATCAGCAGTATATTAGTCTGTTACCTTTTTGGATAATTGTTTCCTACATTACCCACAATGCTGAGTGATGCCAGTGAACCTAGCTTCAGAAGAACTTGCTTCAGCCCAACCTAAAGAGAGCAGAGTAGCCACACATTTAATCCCTTTATTCATGCAAATGCTTCCACCAAAGATCTTCTTCTCATAGATCACTGAATAGTGAAACATTTCTGTGTCATATATCTGCACTACAGTGTCCAGTGTTTACTTTTTGTACTACTTCTGCATTGGACTTCTCACTGATATGACAAAATAAATTTGTGCAATTTTTTAAATAGTAACTAAAAACAGTACTTAAGATTATCTCTGTTAATCAAGCTAGATGAAAATTGCTTTGGGCAGTTTTGTATCCCTGCAATGGCACTTTGATTGTGCATGATCTTTAACCTCTTACACAAATGATGAACATACAACAAAACCAACAAATTAGCTACCAAGTCTCAAGAGTCTTAAGAGCATTACAAATATATCAATACAAAGTTAAAGTATAAACACTAACTTCAGTCAATTTAAACTTTACCTCTGACAGTTAAATTATTTAAAGATAAGGAAGAGGTTTAAAAGGTGAGCTTTAAAATAATGTCTCTGTATGGATGTTAATGTTTTTTTTCAAACTGTAAGTTTGTATTTATCTACTTGTTTGTTTGTTTGTTTGTTTGTTTACTTCAGGGCAGAGAGTTGTTCATGACTGATGAGGAGAAGCTGGCAGTGGAAGCTCGGCGAGAGATTGAGCGCCAGGAGCTCATGAAGCAGAAGAGAGTGGCAATGGAGACCAACAAAATTCTCAAAGAGCAGCAGGAGAAAGAGCGCCTGTCAGTCTGATACCAGAACGTTGCATTATTTGATAAGACAATTGATTTAAAATACAGTTTTGTATCCAAATATTTGTAATGATATAATGTTTACAGATATGAAGATTATGGTCTATATGGATATATGAGATTCTTTAGAATAATCATAGGGTTTCACATTTAATAGATGATAAATGGAGGTATAAATAATTCAGCACCCATCTGTAGCTTTAGAACATTGACGTGTGCATTTCATTTGCACATGCTTCATTTTGGACAGACTCTTGGTGGGTGATCATTTCTGTTGTTTTTTTCTAGGCTTATTATTTGTTTGCTTGCAGGAGAAAGATGGAGATCTCCCAGAAGGCTGCAGAGGAAGAGGAAAGATACAGAAAGGAGATGGAAAAGTATGTTCGCTAAGAGTGAAAGGTTTAAATAAAAGTCAGATATGTTGGTTCAAGTTCTCGCTACAGTATGTATGTGTTATAGGATAGAGGCTGAGGAGAGAAAGCATAATAGGCAATGGGAGGAAGACTGGGGTTCCAGAGATAAGTCCAAAAGTCCATCTCCCATCCCTTCTCCTTCACCTCCATCACGTTCTCCACCTCCATCGAAACCCAGGAGCTCAGGTATGGTCATCACATTGATACAGTGCTGCATGCTGATATGTGTGTTACCATGCATGAATGTGGAGAGTGATGCGACTGTAACTGTAACTTTCTGTATTTCACTGATGATATGCTAATGGCATAAGTCATCTCAGCATCTTATCTATTTACTTTACTGTTTTCATTCATCCATCACATGAATGGATGTGCAGTGTTTTTATGAATGCAATCTCTTTCTTTTTGCTCTGTTTGTTTTTCTCTGGTTGTGTCTGCTGTGGTTTGCATTTCTGACCTGTCCAGCTGCTGAAGCAAATACTGATGAAGATGAAGGTGAAGAAGGAGAGGTCAGAGAAGTTAATGAAGCCGAACTGTTCTTTTAGGGAAATCAATCTCTGCATGTAAAGGTTTTCCTTTGACAACCCTTTCATTCCCTTTCTGTTCGAATTCATTCCCTTTCTCTTTATTGTTTGGTTGGGTCATTTTGGAAGCTGTTGATTTTAAGTTGTGTGGTTGTGTAACTTTTTTTAATCTTGATCCCATAGCTCGCAATTGGTTTTACCGTTATGAAGGAAAGTTGCCTACACTCAGAAAGGTACCCTGCATGTTGGCGTGGAGATCACTGTTTCTGATGCTGTTTCAAACATGCATTCATAAAGGATTCTACATGTACTAATATTAGCATGTTGAAGTCATTGCTCTGTAGTGTTATTGGGAAAGAAGCCTATATACTGGAATGTTGATGGTGTGTGAAGGCTGTGTGGTGTGTATAAAAACAAACATTTATATAATATAGCAAAAAAAACATATATAAATGTTCAGAAAGGAAAAGAGACAAAGAAGAAAAAAAAGAAGATGTCCAAGACAGACACACTTCCTGCAGAGAAAAAGAACAAGAAAGAGATGGAGTTTGAGCTGAAATTGGCCAAGGAAAAGGAAGAGATACTTGAGCGAGAGAAACAAATGAAAATTAATCGACTTTTGCAAGAGGTACAATATTCACTCAGATGTCATCATAGTGTTTTGCAAGTTTTATTCTGATCTGTTATCTGTGATACATCTCTAAGGCCTGCTGTGGAAATTGTAATAGTGGAATGGTATGTTTAACACTTCGGAGGTGCTTCTTCATGTCAGCCTGTGCTGGTGTGGGCAGGTAACAGAGACTGAGCGGGAGGATCTGGAAGAGTCAGAGAAAGTACAGTACTGGGTGGAGAGGCTCTGCCAGACTAGACTACAGCAGATTTCCTCTGTGGAGAATGACTCTCCCGAGGTAAAATCACAGACTAGATGAAGATTTGCAGTGCTTGTGTTGATCTGCGGATTATTTTGGGTGGATTCTGTTATTGTATGTGAATCTTATGAGTAGTTTGAGTTGGGGTTGCAGTGCTTTCATGTGAGGTGGAGCATTAATGATATTTTAACCAGATGAGCTGTTATGTGCAGATGAGTCCATCTCGATCTCCTGTATCTACTGTGAAAAGATTCCCTGGAGGTTTTCAGCTTGCCACTACTGACCTAGATGACATCAATCTGGACGAGGTGGACCAGAGTCTCAGACAGCCATTGAAAAAACTGGCCCCTACTCCACCCACCTCCAATTATTTCCCACCACCTTTACCTCTACCTCCACCTTCACCCCACTTTTATCACAAATCCATCCATCCTTCTCCATCCCCAAGGCCATCTCATACTCTCTCCTATCCTCCTCCACCTTCACATCCAGCTCCACAGCGCCCACCTTCTCCGCTTGCTCCTAGAGTGCCTCCAGATTCAATCAGTCATGGACGGTCTCCGCCTGCCACCCTCCGAGCTCAGACTCTGCCTCCCTGGTCTTCATCTTTCTCTCACCCTCCTCCTCCACCACCCCCACCTCCTCCTCCTCCACCACCACCGCCACCTCCTCCTCCTCCACCTCCTCCACCTCAGCATTTAGATTACCAAACCTTCCCTCAAAGCTATCACCAACCCCACAGCTCCTCAGAATATAGGAACGGATGGGAGGATAATAGCTCCCGGCAGCGAGGGGGATACTACACAAACACCTCAAAAGAACGTTCCTACCATGGCAGTGCACAGGTAGAAAACATTGGTTCAGTGTTTTTTAATTAAGTTGGCTGCTAAAAAGAATAAAAAGAGATTTTAAATAGTATGAGTTGATGTAGAAATATATAGAATGTGGAGTTTGGATATGATCAGAATCAAAATACTTTATTGATCCTGGAGGAAATTGTGTACACACAGTTGCTCCTTACCTAGTAATGAGATAAAGATAACGATAAAAGTCTCAATAAAGAAAAATTACAAATATCCATTTATACAAAATTATATCAATGGTGTTGATTTTGTATTATTAGTGTGTGTGCTGAGAGGAAAAAAGATTCGTGGGTGTGTCGTACAAAACTCACCTGTAGTACAACAGAAATACTGTTACAGACCCTTGTAGAGTTTTGAACATGTGTTAAAAAAAAAAATTCTTGTAAGTAAGTCCATTTCCTAGACCTGCAGTGCGATGCCCTACAACACAGTCGTCTCACTTATTTAATGTGACCCACAGGAGCTTTTAAAGATTCATATTTTAAAGGTTACTGAATATTATTTGCATCAATCATTACCATGAAACCTAATTCATCATCCTTCCACTAGGTGGCAGCAACCTATTTCAAGTAAACCGCTAGTCATTCATGACAGCTGTGTTACAACAGACATGGATTTCTTGATGGTTTTCTTACAATAGTCCTGATTGCCTGTATCATGTAATGTATGTACACCCATCATACCTTGACCGAGTTTTATAGGATTATCATGTGAGGATTATTTCGCCAGGTAGCACTGGTATCACCTTTGTATGAACAATGGCTTGATGATTTGAGTAGCTCCACTTATTTCATGACTGTCTGTCCTTCACACTTTAGTTTCCATACATTTACTTGCCACGCACTGATGCTCGGGCTTTCAAACGTGCTATGCTTGTTCTATATTGACATATGATGAAATGGTCCTTTCGATGGGAGCGTCTGGACCACTGTGGTCTATTTTTTTTATTGTTTATGTTTAAACTAATAGATTGTATTCAAGTTATGTTACTATAAATCTCACTACCTGCAACGCTACACACACTGGCTGATGGCAAAGCAGTTTGTAGTAGGTAGATTAATTAAGATGAATGAAATGACAGTCATTGCAAAGTGAAACTAAACTGAACCTAAATAAGCTGAATAAAGAGTATAATCAAGTGCACCCCAAAGTTTCCAACCAGTCAACAAGCAGAAAGCTCAGGGTTAAACATAAAAAGTGTTTCCTAAAGTGCTAAAATTTAGATTTGACATTTTGTTAATATGGTCTAGGTAATGAGAAACACATCTAATGTTAGCAGAATATCAACTTCCAGCAGTCCACTGGTGAGCTTTAACCAATTCTTTTTAATCAAAACTGCTACATGTTTTCTTTGTTTTCTGTGTAAATTGCATCCAAATAGTCCAGTTCATTTTGTGTTTATAGTGTAGGCCAAAGGTTGTTTTGAACTCTTATTTTCTCTTATGCCTCCTACTACCTGGTCATTCTATAGCAAATCGCACCCAGTCCTCCGAATCAGAGGAGGCAAGTGAACCCAGTCATGTCAAAACCAGTCATGCTGCCCCAGTCCAAGGCCTCATACAGACCTGTATTACGGCCTGAGCCCACAGTAAGTTTGAGTATGTGTGAATGCTGATGGAAATAACAGCATGTTAGCTAACATCTTTTCAGTTAAATGGATAGTATTGTGGAGATTGCTTTATGATCAATGGGTGATGAGGACTCGTCTGCAGGTGGTGCATCCTCTTGACTGCTTTGATTTATGAAGCTAACATCAAAAATGAGAATTTTTTTCCTTGAGGGAAGGCGAGAGAGTGAAACGGGGCGGGAGAGAGATCAAAACCTGTTGTGTGCTTAATGAGTCTGCACCCACACAGTGATTGATAGATTTTTTGAATTCTCACCCAGCTGTCTCAGCCACACGTCTCATCCACCTTCCAGCCTTCTTTTATTAAATCACAGAAAACACGACTTACCTGTCTTGCCTCTATTCAGTCTTGGCGATTATAGCTGTCGCACTGATTAATTCACTAGAAACTGACAGTTTCACAGACTGCCGTTTTTCTTTGTTTTTTGTCCGCATGTTAATGTATGCTAAATAGGATTTAACAGACTTTCAACAGTTTCCCAATTATGGTGGCGAGAATTCAGTGCTCTGTAAGGTTTAATGTTTTCCCTGCTGCTATATCTGATACATTTATAAAGGGTTTGATATGTGCTTGGATTAAGCATGATCCTGAGAGAAATCAATATATTTCAATGAGTGGTGCTGGATTTAGGAATTTCTGTCAAAGTGTGTCACTAATGCTGTAATTTCAAGCTAATTAAAAAAAAAATTTCTTTAGTGATATTTTCCCCACTCTGTCATTGAGGCAACCTTGGCTTGAGTGTTTCTGTGTGGAGTTTGCAAGTTCTCCCTGTGCTTGCATGGGTTTCCTGTGGGTACTTTGTTTTCCTCCCACAGTCCAAAGACATACCTATTAGACTAATTGGCTGTTCCAGATTGCCCCTAGGTGTGAGTATGAGTGTGCATGGTTGTGTATGTGTGTGTTGGCAGTGAGATGGACTGGCAAGCTGTTCGGGGTGTACCCCGTCTTCGCCGAGTCAGTGGCACAACCCTCATAGGATTGAGCAATTCGGCAAATGAATGAATGTCATTGAAGTATTTTATCTCTTTATGTTTAAAGCTCTGAAGTTACTAGTATGTGTAAATGCGAAGGTTAAAATGTGTATGAAATATTTGTGTTTTGTAATACTGTTCTGCATCTGCTTTTATGTTATAGTCACCACAGATGCTTAAGAGGATGGTGGTGTACAACACATCATTTAAGTCCAAGAAGAAACAAGTAATCAAAAACCAGTGATTGGTGCTGTTTCTCTTCCTCTGAGTGTTTTCTCTGGACTGCCTTTTGCTGTCTGATGGATATTTATTCTTACTTATAAGAAGATTATTTCTTATATTTATATATTTTTATTTCTTCTCTATTCAGGAATAGAACATACTCCCTTGTACATGTTTTTGATTTTGGTTCCCTTTAAGCATTCTTTTTTTTGGTTGTTTCTGTCATTGTTGCTTCTGAATTGCTCAATGGGAATCCAGGTCTTTTTCTCACACAGTACAAATTAGGAGTCTTATTCATGATTTGTACAAAGAGCCATTAAATCAGCAGTGCATCAGCTGATTTCTGCCAATTACTTTCTTCCTTTCTTTTTTCTTTAGATCTTTGTTTCTTTTTCCATTGTATTTCTTACCTAACTGCAGCTGAGCCTTCAAAATTTTGCTAGAGTTGTTATAGTTGTCCATAGCGATGACTAGCCATGGCATTTACACAGTGCAGTCTCTGTGTTGTCTTAGCACACACATCAGCCAACTGATAAATTATGGCACTCAGACAGTGTGTCTTGGATCAAGCTTTAGAGAAACCATTATCTTGTCAAACATCCTTTTGAACCCTGTAAAAGACTACAGTACGAGGACACTGAGATTCTTTAGTGTATTTTATGTCAATATTAACAGAAATTTCAAGTGAAACATCACTACTGCACCAAGACTTCTTTAAAAATGTGTCAGGGCATCTTTGTTAATTTAAGTATTTA
The DNA here is from genome assembly GCA_028564935.1 of Neosilurus hyrtlii. Lineage (NCBI taxonomy): Eukaryota > Metazoa > Chordata > Actinopteri > Siluriformes > Plotosidae > Neosilurus > Neosilurus hyrtlii. The sequence continues at coordinate 8,285,963 of JAOUQZ010000010.1, read as the reverse complement.
ATCAAACTCCTCCAGTTTAACTGTCGTTGCTGCTGTAAAGCAACTGCCTGCTAACTTTCATAATTAGCTTTTAACTGTTAGTTACATCATCTGTGTTAACTTGTACCGTCAACTGCAAAGGAAAGAATGCTCTTTTATTTTTCAGTAAAGGTATTTCTGAATTTCACGATTTCCTTATTTTCCTATTTTCAAGGCTTATGTGAGTGTGTGTGGCTGTAATTAAGGTGTTGTAGTCCTTTATTATCACAGATAATAAATGACATGTTGTTGACTGCAGGATTCACTCATTGTTTGATCAGTATTTCTCACTTCCTCGTTTCCATTTGTGCTCTGTATATTGGCAAAACGCTTCTAGTGATCCAACCAAATTTTTTGTTTTTCATTTGTTTTATAGAGTAAAGACATTAATTACATTTGAGTTCCATGGGTACTTGTTTATTATTATTACTTTCCATGTATAATTGTTTTTAATTTATAATAATAGTCACATTTTTTTTTGATTTGGAAAATGAAAGGGTTGTCACTGGTGTTCCTAATTTACATTGATGTAACTAATGCTATAGTTTATAATATGACATGTACAAATTTGGTAAATGATTAAGGGGAATGAAACGTGTTTTAAATGCTAACTTGACGATTTGTGCAGTTGAAGCAGGTGAGGAATAGTGATTAAGTGGGAAATACACCGTGTTCCTTACATGTATACTCTCAGAAGTCAATAAAGACGAGATTGTGCTTCATACTAATATTGTTCCTCAGTTTTCTAATGATGAAGACAGCCATGGTGACCTAAACAGTTTCTTCTTTTCTATTTATTCAAATAGGGCTTCCAGAAATATGTGGACGACTTTGATCCCTACTCAATGGTACTGTAGCTTACATGTTCTGCATACTGAAAAAAATTTGAACTGGAAAAATGAACTTTTAATCTTAAAATTGCACATATTGCACAACTTGTGCTACTAACAAAGTTATCCATAGCTAGATTAGAATAGGAAATTAAGTTAATAAAAATTAATAAAGTAGGTTTATATTTTGAAGAATGCCTTATGTTTTTATGATGTCCAGTCATGTGTTTGCTGCATGCATTGCTGGTATTTCATAGTGCCGCTGCTTGGCAAACTCTCAAATCTATAATAGTGAAATTTAAAATGATTGGGTCCAAAATTTGCCTAATATGTTGAGTACTATTGTTCAACGCATTATCCAAAGGAGGATAATAAAAGACATGAAATTAACCAGCTGTCCGATTATGCACACTTTCTAGAAAAAAGCTACGTGTGGAATCTGTTTGACACTAACTTCACCACAGCTCATTTCTGTGCCACACAGACAATTTTCCAGTGTTCTTTTGCTGTGACTTCTGGTGCACGCTCTGTCAACTTCATTTATGTATTTTCATTACAGTTTACCCCCGAGCAGATAGAAGGAAAAGATGTGCGGCTGCTGAGAATTAAAAAGGTATCCTTACATTCTTATCAGTTTATTGATGCTTAGAATCACAATAATTTATTTAAAGAAGCCTGGGGAATGTGATGATTTTTGAAACTATAATGCATTCAGAGCAGTGGTGGCCTGGTGGTAGGGTGCTGGATTACTGATCCTAAGGTTGGGGGTTCGAGCCAGGGTTCAACGGGTTGTCACTGCTGTCCCTCCAGTGCAGCTAACTGGGTTATCAAAGGTCGGTGTCTCCATGTCTCTCACTGGTGAGAGGCATGTTCAAGAACCATTGAGTATAGACGGCTGCATAGCCGTCAGCGTGTTTCTGCCCTGCAATGGCCTGGCGAGGTGTCCAGGGTGTACTCTGCCCTTGCCCGGAATTCGGCTGAGATGGGCACCAGCTTCCCTGCGGCCCTAATTAGGATTAAGTGGTTCAGAAAATGAATGAATGACAATGCATTCATAACAGCTATCATAGAAAGCACTGTGAATATACATTGGTACAATTTACTCACTATTACCAGGTGCACACTTATACGATCTGTTATTATCTGTATGATTTGTTTGAATGCAAAATTTGCTGAGTCTGTACTAAGAATACCTTGCATGCTTAGGCTCCAGTGGTACGATTTAGAATACTAAATGCAACAGAATGAAGTTAGTAAACTATATACTATGCCTTCTGAGACTGAAATCCTTTTCTACTTAGCTTTGCATGCTGTGTGTATGTTGTGCAGGAGGGCCCACTCGACCTCGCTGTGGAAGGGGGAATAGACTCTCCACTGGGAAAACTTGTGGTTTCAACCATTTATGAAGGAGGCTCAGCTGATAAGCATGGTGAGATGATTTAAATATCATTACCACAGTAATCCGATCGGCATCAAGTCCTCATGCTGATCTATTAAGTGTATGTACTTTATTCATTGCTGTCACTAATTGCTAATTTTTATGAATGACTCTCACAGGTGGAGTGGTGGCTGGTGATGAGATCATGGCAGTAAATGGAAAAATCCTGACAGATGTGACTCTGACTGAAGGGCAGAATTCTCTAGCTCGGGCTTGGAATAGTGGAGGGGTGAGACCATTTAAACTCGCTGCTCTAGATATACCTATAAGGATATTTATGCTACCTGTTTAAACACAACATCTTTGAGGCCAGCTTGGTGTTTAAGTACCAAACTAATTTAAAGGCTCTCCCCAGGTTGTAAACATGCCCATAGACTAGAGATGAGTCATATTGAAATGATTGATTAAAATCAAATAAAAAATTGTAACAAATTTGAGAATTGATCATCAGTCACACTCCGGTCGATCTTTGAGTCTGATCCTCCTGCAGGAGGATCACATTGACAATGTCACACATTGATGATTTAGCCAGTGTATTGGCATGAGAAATTTGGTGAATACACTGGTGTACATTGAATAACTTATGGGTAAGTTTTGTGTAAGTTAACAGCACGCTGGTATAATTCGTAGTATGGCGAGGTTGATGGCTCATATGTTTCGCATACGCTAGCCATAAGTTGTCGGTAAGTTATGCGATCATTCAGAAACATTACTTGTAAGTTACTCATAAATTGAATATAATGTCCAGCATACATTGAGCCTATGCATAACTTATACCAACGAATGCCTAGCGTGTTTGGCAACATTTGTACCTTACGACAGACGATAGTTTAACTTATGCAGCAATGTATCCCTGACGATCGATCACATGATGCAGCCTGTATAAGGCTGCCGCTTGCTGATCTGCACTAGGCATCGCAGTATCAACATCCCTGTCATAAACAAATCGATGTGGTCATGCTGATGTTGGAGGACAGCTAGTAGGTATCCTTGTCTCAGCCTTGCCGGATCCTCCATCTCTCAGATAACATGGACATCTGCTCCCCATGGAGTCTTGAAGAGTACTGGCTGGTTCCTCATTTGAACCCAATTGAGGTTCCAGATATTCCAATCCCCCTAAACACTGCCCAATACGCACATAATACACTAGCTGTCAGATAGAAAAATGTTCAGTTCTGTGGTCATCAAGAACACATCAATCTATTTTAAGGATAAGTTCGATATAAGTTAGCTGTAAGTTTTTGATTTTGGTTCTGTATAAGTTACTAAAGTTATGTATATGTTTAAAGCTGGAATAACATCAATAGTGCAGCGTATACCAGCGTTTTATAGAAATTTGTCATATATCGGCATAAGTTCTGTAAATCGTTAATATGTTACAGGAGCCTAATCAAAAGCATGGGATCATTGATGAATTAAAATTCCAGAGTCTTGTACAACATGTCCACAAGAAGCACACACACACACACACACACACACACACACACACACACACACATACAGTTTACAGATGTAAATCTTTATTTGTGTCTGTAAGTGTGTCCACATGTATCACAGCGCTAATGGGCTGTTTTTCTGGGGAATATCAGTGAATTCATACTAAAGCAGTGGTCCTTTGTTTTTGATACATGAAAACCTTATTTCTTCTCAGATCAATGGAGGGACCTTTTTTCTGCCAAAAAAAGAAACACACAAGTAATTGCCCTTACTGTGCTGAATCAATTCTTATTACTCTAAAAGAAGAAAAACAGTAAAACAACAAATATTTGCATAAAATCAATAAACTCTAAATCATCTGTTTTCCTCTGAATCAAGACCAGTATTCACATTTCAGACAAAAGTTTGTTTATATGTTAAGTCTCAACCTTATCGAACATCTTTGGGGATTTTAGACAACTCTGCAGAAAATAACTGACTTTCTGAAACAATCGAGTATTAATGACTCTTCTTTCATTTCTCACCTGTATGTGTGTATGTGTGTCCTCAGGACTGGATTGACCTTGTGATAGCAGTTTCTCCACCAAAGGAATATGAAGATGAACTGTACGTACCCTGCTTTCATTATTTATTCTTTTTTGGGTCCTTGAAAATGTTTCCTATATGAGATCAAAAGCATCTACATTTGCTCAATGAAGATTGATGAAGAAACGTTTCAGATCTTCTTTGAGCTAATTCAAGTTTTGCACTCATTAGATCACATTTCTTTGATCAGATTTTTCCTCTTTGCAGCATCATCCATGTCGCCAATCCAGAACATTTCAGTCATAGTCATGTCTGTGGATAAATGTGAAATTGCATCAGGAATTGTTCATAACTCTGTTTATTGTGTGATGGAAAGCCAGCTGGCCGTAGTGATTATGTGTGCTGAATGTGTGCTTTTCCTCTGTGCAACGTGTCCAGCCCTAAAGCAGCATCAGTCAGTTCCACTGCAAACAGAAAAGTTTTCCAGGGCAGTGCCTCTGTGTACAGGCAGGGTTATGTGCTACAGATGAAAAAACCTCACACCACACCCTGATCACCTACACACTCCTGGGTAACACCTTTGACCCCCATTCAGTTAAGAGTGCAAGTATGCATCATGTACATGTGACGGTCTCTGGGACAGTCCAAATCACCACATGCACCATCCAATGAATTTTCAGTTTGAGTTTTATGATTTGTTTATAAAGCAAACATTATGAATGAAATTTTAAATTTTAATTAAAATACCTGCAATTCGTTTTTTCTTGTTTGTTTGTTTTTCTAGTTAATCTTCAGAGTATATGATGGAACTGAATGGTTCTTGGCCCCTGCCAGAACTTTTAGCAGTCCTTCTGATTGATGTTGTTCGAAGGGACTATTACATGTCATGACTCATACAGAATGTTGGTGTTGATGGTTTGATCTCAGCCCCAATGCAGCATGTTGCTATTTATTCCCTTTAACACAAGAGCACACAAGAATATCAAAAGCTAGATGTATAAAGTTCACATAAAGGAATGGGAAATATTAGATATTAGAAATCAGAATATCAGCTGAAATGTGATGGTTTATGAGAAGTCATTTCATTTAGCAACATGCTTTGACCTTGAAGTGTTTCTATCCCTGAATCTTTTTCTTTGGTGCCTCTGTCTTCAGGAGTCTGAAATTTCTTTCCTTTTTTTTTAAATGTGTGAAAGATTGAATATTTCTCTTTGTTTATAAGTTTTTTTAATGGTAAAATTTGTATCTGTTTTTATCTTTTTATTTTGCAGGACATACTTCTAAGATCCAACTTCATGGGAGTCTTTGAAAATATTTTCTCCTTTACAGATCTTTTTAACCCTAAGTAAATTTGTTATCTGTAATATGTATTCCTAATATAAACCATACTGAATAATTATTATAAAACATAGAAATATATTAAGAAATCTTGGCATGAAAGTTCCTCCAACTCAAGAGCATTTCTAAGGCAAATAAAAGATGTATAACCTGTGATTGTGGTTTACTGTGTTGACTGAGTGGGTTAAATGATCTGGAAACAGTCTCAGCAATCTCCTTCATTGTTTTCTTTGCTTGATGCAGGCCAAAAAATTTTTCTCTGAAACGCTATAACATTTTTTCCAAGAGCTCAGGATATGTATTCTAACATGATAAAATTTAAGACATGAGAAGCTACTCACTGCATCATTAGGGTTAAAAGAATTGTTGCTAGCTGCAATAATTATCGAGTCAAAGGATCTTACACATTTACTTCTTTAAACTAAATTAATTAAATTATTTAAACTAAAACTTGAGCTGTCCTGAGTATACTCTGCTCGCCCAGAGTCGGCTGAGATGGGCGCCAGCCTCCCCACAACCCTAATTAGAATTAAGTGCTTCAGAAAATGAATGAATAATCTAAAACCTATTTGAAACTTTTTTCTCTGCACAGTTCTTAACTAACTATGAAGTAAACAATATGCTATATACAGAACAAAGAGGTATGATTCTAAATATATTGTGCCAATTATTTTTATCTTTGGCTGTTTTAATTGAGTTGGATGCCTGCGTTTTATTTACCATTTAAAAGGAAAACCAGCCAGGACTGCTTGATTATGTAGAATTCATCCTTGCTTTACTTTTGTGCTGTATACATTGTGTTACAGTAGGCCGATATCTCCTAAATGTTTTCCAAGTATGTATTGAACTTGCTTTCCTGAATTAAGAAGTCATCATTCTTTTGCTTTGAATGTCTATTTTTAAGGAACAAATCAAGTGTGGCCCAGGGAATCTATATCCCACCTGCGGAAACTTAGAGAAGGTCGAACTATTAACAGCTTAATCATGCAGCTGCAGAAATGCTAATTATCACTTGATATTTATTTCCGTTTTTTTCATTGTTTATTTGTTTACAATTTAGTTAAATGTGGTATGGTTTGAATAATATCTGAATATGCAATATCTGAATATGAAATATTGACTATATTACTGAACAGGTATACATTGTGTATAAACCTTTCCTGTGATGAAACATTAATGTGCACAAGGCAAGGCCTTCAGACCTAACTGTTAATTAACTCAATCCTTACCTGCAAATAATCAGCCACGCCCAGATAAATATTGTAACAGTCGAGGGGGTTTGGTTTTTGAACTATATTAGCATATGCTTATCCTCATTTACTGTGGAGAATTGAGGAAGGGCAGTTTTCAGTAAGTATTTGAAAGAAAGCACAAAGTAGTTTTTTGCATTGTGTTCCCTTTAAGACCTGTAGTTAATCTATTAAGGAATATTTAGCAATCTTACTTATAAAAGTATAATATATTCGGTAAGATATTTTTCTAGTATACCCTGTTTGTGTTTCTAAGTTGATCATGGACTGTGCGTGTTAACAGATTCTAAAGACCTAATAATTAATTAATTAATACGGTTATTTATTAATTTTTTAAAACTACACACAAAGAGATTATTATTAAGTTATGAACCCAATATCAGTTAAAACAACATGACGCTGGATAATGGTTAATGGATAATTACAAACTGTACTGCAGTCATCCACTAGAAGGCGTTAGAGGTATTTGTCTTTATAAATGTTCCACTCATATTGTAAAAATGGTAATATGTAAGGGTTTTATTTAATACATAAAAATATTAAGAATTATGTTGCCATTTAAGAAAAATAGCATTAAAGTGCTTGTGGCAAAAACAATACTGTAGCCTGATGATTGCTTCCAGGAGTTAACTAGTTAGGAAGACTGACAATAGCACAGTTAAAACTTCATAATAGTAGAACTCTGATAGGAGAGAGTGGATCAGTGGATATGAATAGGGCAGGAGTAGTGTCCATGTAACAACAATCCAAAAAGAATAATAGGAGTATGATGTGTGGGGAGACAGGTAGGTACATCTGGAAAATGTAGAGAAAAAGTAGAGAAGTGTAGGTTGATGCAGGATATAAGAAAGAATCAGCACCAGTAGTATATAAAAAAGAATCAGGTTATTGAGTAGAAGTACAGAGCTGAAAGTACTATGCAGTGTGTGTTTTCAATGCACAGTGCATTAACAGTTAAAGTTTTGAGACAGAAGCAGCACGGCACACACAGTTCAGTGGATATTCTTCCCATCCTCTGGTACAAGTTAGTGTAACAGTAACCTGTAACTTTCTGCCTCATGAGTTTATTCATGAGCTCCCAGCTTTTTTTTGTTTCAGCACCATGGCCAGATCCAGCATGAACAAACAATGACCATATGCCGCAGTAAATCTTCTACTCATCAGTCGTTTCCAAGCTACTCACCGTTTCTTCTGGGTGAGGGAAAGGTTTTCAGTAACAGATCTTTCAGACATCATGCAGTTCCTCTGTTCAGTTTTACATGATATTTCCATTTGTGCTTTAAAGTCAACTCTGGAATAAGCTTGGAGACCTGCTGTTAGAATGGTTTCTCGTTACAGACCGGTATGTATGCTGTTACAACCTTATGTAGATTTGTCTATATGCAGGAGTTATCTTGATGAGTTTGGATGTGAATAGTCAACAGCAACTCAAAGCTGTTTGTGATCACCTTTAAGTTCATTTGACTACCTTACAACTCAGACAAATAACTGGGATATGGGACTAGCTCAAGGATAGAATAGTAGCATGGCCATGCTTTTTGAGCCCCGCACCTTAAGCACTGCGTCATCACTGTTGCACTATTTAAATGTGCATTTAAATGTTTTAATTGGTTGATCCTGTGTGCTGGAGTTAGAAGTTATCTGAACTCATTATCTGAAGGTTGTATATGGATGAGTGTTCATGGGAATGGGTTTCTGGTGCAGTGATGCACAGCCATCAGATCAAATAATCAATTCTGCACATCACAACAGTACTACTTTCATCACCATGCTTCATTACAGATGTGCTTGGGTATGGTGGCTGTGTGAAACAACGACTCAGAGAGCAGCTCAAAGTGAAGTTCATAGCAAACAAGAATGAAAGTATATACAGTACAGATAGTGTGTCTGATCTCAAGGATGCTTCAGCTGCTCTCTGAGTTTATTATGACTCTTAGTCATCCTTCACCTCTGAACTCTAATTCCCTCTGCAGCCTAATAAAGTTCCTCCTGGGATGACACCGAGGTCATCATCCAACTCACCCGGATGCACAGAGACGTCAGAGATTATGTAATACATAAAAGAAATCAAAGGGCTAGAGTTCATAGTGCTTTGATTTTGTTTTAGCTTTGCAATCCAGCACTAGGGAATTTAATTGACGTAATAGCTGTGGTTATTGCTCAGTTTGGGTGCTTGCTTTGTTCTGAGATTTCCATTGTTGTAACATTAATTTACTCATAAGGGCACTTAAAAAGACTATAGTTTAATTATAAATATGGCATTCCCCTGAAGGTTCATTTAAATGGGAATTGCAACTCAAATTTAATTAAAGCTTGCATATATTGTACATATCTTTGCACTCCGTGCTATTATTTTTACAATCGTCTTGGATTAGTGGAAGAGGAATAAATTCTCACACGGGGTGCTACTGTGTACTAAACATTTGTTTATGTACACGAGCAGATGCTTGTCTGATGTATGTGAATGTAATGTAGTATTATGTGCAGTGTGCAGTTCACTAGTTTATGTTTGATTTGTTAGTTTAATATTTTTATACTGTTTTTTTTTTTTTACATTAGCTTGCCTTATATGAACTGATGCATCCACATCCTATTCTTGTGATTTCATGACAGTCTTTTAAAACAGGCTAATGCAAACTTTCAAACCCATTAAAGCAGACTATAACTTCAAAAATGTAAAAAGCAAATGCAAAAAATGCAAATGCAAAGGCAAAAAAAGCAAATATACAGATTTTCAGTGTAACAGAAGAGTTTGGAATGTTTTCATTTTGCTTCAACCAGATGACCAAGAAAAAATAACAGACTACTGCACTATAGAGTGAAACAGAAAATATTAGCCTGTTGAAAAGAAATGGATGAGTTTCTGTGTGAGTGACTTTGACCTATTTTTCAAGGTCACAGGGGCAAAACTGTATATTAGCTTTTCGGATAGTTACTTGCCGCACGCTGGGACTTTCAGACTTGCTATGCTTGTTCTATACTGGCATATTATGAAATAGTCCTTTCAGTGGACTGAATCCGTCTGGACCCCTGTGGTCTTTTTTCATTTTGTGTGCTTGAAGAGAAAGGAAGTAATTAATATTGTGCATTTAACATTAAATGTATAAAATATAATTTTAAATTATCTGCATTTCAACCTTGTTTTTTTATTTTAAGGTCAAATCCATAAAGCACTATATATTTTGTGGAAACGAGTGCTTCTTTAATAAAATAGACCTGACATCATAAAACAAGGTCAGTCTCTAAGAAATGTAGGCTACATGGATAGTCAGATTATTGGACTATGTCTCTCAATGCTACTAGAAATAGTATTGTTCTTGGAATTAAAGCTTTGTTGCATTGTCAAATAAATATAGCAACATTATCAGCAAATGCCATTCATACACTGAATGAGTCACCATAAACACAGCACACTGTGTGCATGTGCATGTGTCTCAACTCGATGTGTGTGTGTGCATGTGTGTGTGTGTGTGTGTGTGTATGTGTGTGTGTATGTGTGTGTGTGTGTGTATGTGTGTGTGTATGTGTGTGTGTGTGTGTGTGTGTGTGTTACCAGACACCTCTACCCACCCTATCCTGTTACTTATGGAGCAGTCTGATAGTTATATCACTTTGTGTCAGTGTCTCTTTTGGAAGATTGGTTCCTATCGGTAGTTTTTAGGTGCAGGACAGGAAGTGACTGGAAGGACAAGGGAAATATGTGTGTCTGTGCACTGATTTCTGTATGGAACAGATAATTAGGTGAGGTATAGCCTGTAGAATTGTTTTGGTAAATGGAATGAATTGAAATGTTTGTCATTTAACATATCTGGTAAATTTATATCAGATTATCATAACATTTGAGAATATATAAATGGCTATTTATTAACATAGGCTCAATGTGTAACATGCATTATGTGAAATTAAGCCTTAAGTAATTTATACATAATCCATGCATTAGGGATTTTTGTGGAATTATGCATATTAATATGGAACTATATAGAGCAATCATTTGGGTATTATACACAGCTGTGTTCTGTGTCCTAGTTATTCAGCTCAGGATGGTTCCAGAGGTATGTGTGTAATACTTATTTAATTTGTATATTAGATATCTTTGGAAGGTTGATGATTCAGATTGACAAATCTTGGTTGATTCTTCATGCCTGACACGTAATGCATGATGTGTGAACTGTTTTATGATGCTGGTGCTGTGTGGTTTCCCTCCCCCTCTCCTTCAGCGCATGCTCTTCCTCCCTCCCTCCCTCCCTCCCTCTCTCTCTCTCTCTCTCTCTCTCTCTCTCTCTCTCTCTCTCTCTTTCTCACTCTCTGTCTGTCCCACTCTCCCTCCCTCCTTCTAACCAGCCCTCCTTGTCATGTGAGCACAGGCAGATGCACACACTCGGGGTGCTCAGCACAGATATCCTCACAAGGTCAGCTTTGGGTTCTATCTGAAAGGAGCTGAAACATTTCTTTGTTCTTCTCAACAAGATTATATGTGCATCCGTATTTCTTTCTGCACTCAGCTTGAGCGGTTATTAAAGGGATGTATATGAGCTGCGCAGGTGCCCGGGAAAACCGATGCAGGCATGTCTCAGTTTGGATGCAGAATGTAAACTTACCTGCTCCCTGCTGTCCACCTGCAGCAAGTATGTAAGTGCCTACGGATAAGATACGACGCCTCCTGAGCATATCTCCTTTCCTGCTCCCCCTCTCCCTCTGGTTTTCCTCTCCCTCTCTTTCCTCTGCTGCTCCTGCAGAGCCCAGGCTCCACCATGTCCCTGTCCTTCTGTGGGAGTGAGAACAACTCTGTCGCCTACAATGTGGACCATGGTGTGCTCAACAATGGATGCTTTCTTGATGCCCTTACTGTGGTGCCCCATGTCTTCCTGCTCTTCATCACCTTCCCCATCCTCTTCATTGGTAAGTGTTTCAGTCAATTGAGCCTCAACCTGCAGGCAGCGTTCTAATACAAATTCATTTTAGTAATGCAAGCTATTTTTTTGTGGTCTTACCAAAGGTGTGTTGTAGATTTCAGCTCTAAAATGAACACACATTGTACTCTATGTGCAAGAAATTTAGAAAGAAGTGTGAAAGTATTTTTGTGGAAATTTAACCAAGACAAGGCATGAGTGAGATTTAATTATGGCATGTACTGGATGCAAGTATGCATCACTATCTAGCTCTAAGTTACAGTCTCTAGTTTTTAACCACAACTGGCCTGCCATTGGATTCTAACCTTATACTGATCTCATGTCCTACAGACACAAATACTCATTATAGCTATCAGATTTTCAGACAACATTGCTTCAACACAGCCAGACTAGACTAGACTATCACAAGCTATCTACAATATTTAATCTCATTAACGAATAATTCATTGGGAATGATTCACACAAGAGGGAAATGAGATAAGATGAGATGAGATGACAGAGGAAGCTCTTGAGCCTGGCAAGAAAGAGGAGTTTTAGTAAAACAGATGGACAAGGTGGAGCTGTAGGCAGTAAATTTCTCTATCTAGAATTAAACTAATCTCTTCACCTGGGAGTGCCCCAACCTTCCAATTACCATAATATTATTGGCAGGTAAGTGGCCTTGGCACTAGAGTAAAGTATTGGCGTGCTATTCAAAAATTAGCAAGCTAGTCAGCAGCCAAAAACACTGGGAGCAACAAAGCTTTGTTATTCATTGGTGTATCTGGATGTGATAAAGCAGAGTGACAGATGTTGTGCTATCATATCTGAATAAGCTATGAGTTAATATGATGGAAAGTCCACAAATTGCAAAATACTATGCCAGTAGGGAATCAATGCCCTGTGTATCTATTCATAGGCTGGGGAAGCCAGAGCTCCAAGGTTCATATCCATCACAGTACATGGCTTCATTTTCCTGGACACAGCCTACGTTGGATCCTCACCTTCATCCTTCTGTTTGTGCTGGTGTGTGAGATTGCAGAAGGCATTGTCTCTGATGGGTGGGTTTTAACTCCTGAAATATAGAAATTTAGCATAAATCTGTAAGGATTGGTCCTGTAAAAATGTAGTCAATAGAACAACAACATCGACTGCTTTTTTCCTTCAAGCCAACCCTCTTAATTAAATGAGTTGAAGCTCTTTAGCATCAATCAGTGTTTTCACTTGTGTAGGAGATTGTATTAGGACACACTGATCCATGAGAGCTGTCATGTGAAATGATTTAACCCCTCTAAGTCCTCTTTTTCATCTGTCATAGGTTTACACAGTCTCATCATCTACATCTCTACATGCCGCCATCCCTGGCTTTCATGGCTGCTATAACTTCTATAATCTACTACCACAACATTGAGACCTCAAATTTCCCCAAGTTGTTGATGGGTACATGCTTTGTTCAGATCACACAAACACACACAAAAGAGAGCAAAAAAAAAAATAAAAAATATAT
>JAOUQZ010000010.1:8201234-8231234 GCA_028564935.1 Neosilurus hyrtlii | reverse complement strand
TTTATGATCATTTGTCAACACATGTATATGGGAATATCAGAAATGAAAAAAAAAACCCTTCTGATCTGTCATATCATTCATCATTCAATCTAATATTCAAAGGTATTCAGTGCATAGTAAAACCAAAAGAAAACCAAAAGTCCTAATACTTTTGTAGGAGACTGTGTGTCAGTGTCATTGTTGAACAAGGATTGGTTAAATATTACATGTACAGTGAATGTGCCTAGTAAACTTATTTTTAGGTCAATATCTGTGGTAAACGTGCATAATCATACAGGTAAGATATTTATAATTTCGTATGATGTAAAGACTGCTACCCCAGGATTATTCTTTATAAATATTCTTGTGTTTATGTTCGTATGCTGTTAATGACTGTAGTATTATGTATTTTTGTAACTAAGTTCTTAATGCATACATTTCATGTCATTACTATATAATATATATAACACAGACAGCTTGTGCAGCTTGGAGGTCTGAAAGTATATTTTGATCCAGCCCATGGCCTGACTGCTAAATATTTTGTGTTCTATGTTATATTATTTTATTACATGGTTGATGGGTTTTTTTCTTTTTAGTAGCAATTTCATGAAAACTGATGGAAGTCTTTGACATCATCAGCACCAATCACTGATTCCAACTCAATAGCACCTAAAATTACAGGTTATGTTTCCCCTTGGGTCTGAGAGGTTTTCTGTGCTTCAGCTCTTAGATTAATGTATCTTAGCACTGGTCTCGCTGCACCCAAATATTTTTAATGAACAAGAAAATGGCATTGTGATGAATATGTATACTTTTTGTGTCTTATTTCTCCTTTTCTGTAATCTCTCTCCCTATCTCACTCTCCAGCATATTCCTACTACTTTGGAGTGTTTGATTCGATCCACATTGCTGTGTGTGTCTGCACTGGGTGTTATATCATATGTCACACCTGTTTTCCTCATTGCTCTCACTCCGCTCGCCATTGCCTGCTACTTCATCCAGAAATACTTCAGAGTGGCGTTCAAGTATGAGAAGCATTACCCATGGGATAGCCAGTATATTTATAGACATAGAAAGAAATACAATATGCAGAGAGACAAATGACATAAGACAAATTAAATCCATTAATATCCATAACAGATAATTTAAAAGATGGATACTGTACATGGACTTGGTGATGTTTTGTTGTGCAGATTTTTTTAATCTTTTTTTTTTTTTTTAAGATTTTAATACATAAATTCCATATGTATTGATGAGTCTTTCAAAATGTAAGTTAAAGATATGATCAAGTTAGATTATGTAATAAGTTGTATAAAGATGACCATGTGTGAGTATGTGTGTGTACAGAGATCTGCATCAGCTTGAAGACAGTACTCAGCTCCCTTTACTCTCCCACTTCTCTGAGACTGTTGAGGGTCTCACCACCATCCGAGCCTTCAGGTGAGGGTCTATCCCAGTGAGTTTATTTCAGTGTCATCACATTACCATTGTAGAAAGAACAGCATCTAATTACTGAATTATTAATCATTTGTTATAACAATACTGAGTGTATGTGTATGTGTGATGTAGGTATGAAGCCAGATTTCGTCAGAGACTTCTGGAGCTTACGGATGCTAATAATGTTGCATCTCTCTTCCTCACTGCTGCCAATCGTTGGCTGGAAGTCCGCATGGTTAGTTTTCCTGTTCAGCAAAAGTGATCCTTTAAATAGGAACTTCTGCTCCTCAACCCTGATTTTCTATAATCAAGGATTGTTTTGTTGTATTTTATTTCAATTGTTTATGAGTACATGCAGATAATCCTATATATTACTGCTATATTGGTATAACTCATCAACCATGCTGTGATGTCTGAAATTCTTCTCCCTGTAAATGTGTAGATAATTTGGGTTCAGTTTAGTAAGACAGGATTTTGGGATGTTGAGATTCGTACAGTATACTGGATGAAGTATAAAGGTTTGCACTGCATGTTCACCTCGTATTTGCATGGGTTTCCTCCAGGTACACTAGTTTCCTCCCACAATCCAAAGACATGCACATTAGACTAATTGGTGGTATGTGAAATATTTGTGTGTGTTGCCCTGCTATGGTCTGGTGAGCTGTTCAGGGTGTACCCCGCCTTCACCCAGTGTCGGCTGAGATAGCCACAGCATCCTGGTGCCCCTAGTAAAGGATTAAGTCGTTTAGCAAATGAGTGAGTGAGAGTGAGTGAAGATATTAATGCTTTTTTGTAAATTTCTGTATCTGTACTGTCTCTATCAGGAGTATATTGGAGCCTGTATTGTCCTTGTAGCTGCAGTGGCCTCCATCACCAACAATCTATACAACCATCTGTCTACTGGCCTAGTAGGACTGGGACTGACCTATGCTTTAATGGTACACACGCACACACACGCACACACACACACACACACACACAAACACACACACACATACACACACATTTGTCTTGTGTCAACAATTTGTCAACACTGACATTATTTCAGTTTCAGTTTAGATGTAGACATTTTGTTGAGTTTTATTTTTTAATCACTTTGGATGGGCAAAAAAATATAAAATTATCTAATATTCCTAAACATAGGGTGGCATGGCGGCATAGTGGTTAACATGCCTGCCTCACAGCAAGAAGGTCCTGGGTTTGATTCCTGGGCACAGCCAGGCTGTTTCTGTGTTAAGGTTCCTCTGGTTTCCACCCACAGTCCAAGACATGCATCAGTCTGTTCCAAAATGCCCATAGGTGTGAGTGTAAATGGTTGAGTGGTCTCCATGTTTGGTCTTCTCCAAGCTAGGAAAGCATGCCCATACGCATGCACACAGACACACACACACACACACACACACACACACACACACACACACACATCATTGCAAGACATTCAACGTGTTTTTGTTTGTTTGGTTGTTTGTTTGTTTGACTTTATTTGGTGAGGAATGTGAGGAATCTAGATCCACTCACTGCTGCTGGGAATTTCAAAATCTGCTTTTTTTTGTTTGTTTGTTTGTTTGTTTTTTTATAAGACATTCAAATACCTGGAGTTCTAGTTTGTGGAAACAGCAACAGTCAGGAGAAGAGTAAGTGCACTCCGGGAATATTTAAAATTTAGATACAGACCCAATAAAGGTGCCTTATTAGAAACCATGGCTTTCTAATAACAGCATATTGTCGCAGTGCACAAAATCAATATTAAAAACATCCTTTCAAGTTGAGAATGTCAAGTTGAATATAACGACCTATAAGTCACTTAGAAAGCAAACTTTATAATAATAATTTATAATAAAAATTATTAAAGCTTTAAAAAACTCATACTTAGAAATAGTATATTATCTCTCAAAATTGTGAATAATACAAAAATGCAAGTGAAAAAATAGAAATTATATTGGAATCATTTTTTTAACACTTGGATGTGGATAACAGCCTATTCAGCCTTTGCCTATATGTGTTGTCAGGTATCCAACTACCTTAACTGGATGGTGCGGAACCTGGCTGATATGGAGGTTCAGTTAGGAGCGGTGAAAAGGATAAATAACCTGCTGAAGACTGAACCAGAGAACTATGAAGGACTGCTCTGTGGGTGGAAAGCATGCTAACTCTCATCCATATCATACACGCAACACGCAGTGCTATTCACTACATCCCTGGCTTTATTTATGTCCCAGATTTACTCTCCTGTGATGTCAGCCTCTATCCTTCTTTCTCTTTTCTTCTTTTTCCCTTTCACTGTCATCTTGATATCTGTCTCCTCCTCCTTTTCCTCCCCATTTGCTCAGCTTCATCTCAGGTCTCTGAAGGCTGGCCACAGCAGGGTGAGATTCAAATTCAGAATCTGAGTGTGCGGTATGACAGCACACTGAAACCGGTTCTAAAGCATGCCAATGCCCACATCAGACCAGGGCAAAAGGTACATACAGACATTCCTGCATAAACACGAGGACAAGCACTTGTCCTTGTTCAAATGTAGCCTAGCCCTCCAATCACCAATGTACAGCAAATACATTTGTGTGTGTGTGTGTGTGTGTGTGTGTCTGTGTGTGTGTGTGTCTACTGCAGGTTGGTATCTGTGGCAGGACCGGAAGTGGCAAGTCGTCCTTCTCCTTAGCCTTTTTCCGCATGGTGGATGCTTTTGAGGGTACATTATTAAAACCAATGCTCCTCACATAATCACCTATACTTCCTTTTCCTTTTTTTTACATCTACATAGTATCCACTAATGCACCCTCTCGATGCTTTCTTATAAAAGGTCGGATAATCATAGATGATATTGACATAGCAAAGCTGCCTCTTCAGACGCTGCGGAGCCGTTTATCAATCATCCTTCAAGATCCCATTCTCTTCAGCGGAACAATACGGTTAGCTACCAGGTTTTATTTTAATGAACCTAGGTATTGAATGAAAAGATCACTTGAATTTGTAATTTTGGTCACAGTCAACACAAACTGATATCCTTTGGTAATTCTCATTCATGTCACATATGGGTACATTTAAAGTATTCAGTCAAGTGTCCTCGTCCTTCAAATGACTCAGTTTCTTTTAGTGCTGCTCTATTTCTGTGAATAATACCTGGGCCCTGGTTAAGCTATATGCTTTAGAACGTTGGGGTCACTGTGATGATCTTAGATGCTTTAACAGTGAACAAGGAAGACAGCATGTACACAGCAATAATGAGTCTCCAGACAATCTACTACAAAATTACACCTTCTCCTCCAAGTACTTAATCCTCCAACTGCTTTATTATGCTGCCTTAGTGTTCAGTAATGCTGCTATGTAGCTTCACACAAGAGCGTTTAAACACTTTGCTCTCTTAAAACATTAGGTGTCCTACTGAAATATACTAAGAACCTGGGCCTATTTAACTTGAACTCTTCCTGAACTCTTTAATAAAATGCTCTTAACATCACTACTGCGTTCAGTTTTAATCTAGACCCAGAGATGAAGGCTACCGACAGCATGCTTTGGGAAGCTCTGGAAATCGCCCAACTCAAACCAGTAGTGCAAACACTGCATGGGGGACTTGGTGAGTGAAATGGAAATATGTATTCAGAAAGACAAACTCAGATATCACAGTGGCTTTTTCTATTTTTTTTTTTTGGGGGGGGTTACAGTATTTTATTAATAGGCTTCAATGGTTGTCCTCTGAAGATCAAAGAGCAGCTACTTGGATTAAGATTTAACACTAATTTCAGATTTATGATTAAATGTGAGAATCTGTGGGATTATTTAAAAACAATCATATCTGATCTTAAAGTCTGAAATTTTTAAAAAACTACTCATAAATACTTACCCTGAGTATTTTACTTAAAGTAAGTTTACTGAGTGCAAACTTAACATCAGATACAGTGTACATGAAACGTAAACCTGTCCTTGTGTTTGGGTATTTATTTATTTATTTTAGATGCCATGGTGACGGAAGGTGGAGAAAATTTCAGTCAGGGACAACGTCAGCTGTTTTGCCTGGCACGAGCGTTTGTGCGCAAAAGCAGTATTCTGATCATGGATGAGGCCACAGCCTCCATAGACATGGCCACAGTAAGACACAAAGAATGGAATATATTGCATTATTTTATTATTAAGTCAGATCTGGCACAACACCTGTATATTAGCAATAGCAATGCCACTATGTTCAAATGGAACATGGTCTGATTAAACAGACTCAATGTTACTACGCAATAAGATGCTGAGACCATGATTTAGTATGATGGTGACTATTGTAGATAACAGAATCATGGTCTAAATGTCTAATAACTTTATATTACATAATATGTAGCCTTGGAATAATTATGTGATGGGAATAGGCGAAAAGCCTACCCACTTTAAGAATTGTGGGTTTTTTTTTTTTGCTATACTGTATTAATCACACAAGGGAAATTATTGCCTCTCCATTTAACCCATCCAAAGTGAACACACACGTAAACAGTGAGCACACACCCACTGGGAGCAGTGGGCTTCCACACACATTTTTCCTGCTGGTTCGGGAATCGAACCAGTGATTTTTCGGTCCCAAAGCCACTTCTCTAACCATTAGGCTATGGCTGCCGCCAATCTGAGTATGTGTAATATTATGAATCATGCTGACATTCACATTGTTCTTTGGCCAAAATGATTTAACTTAATGAATTTAACTGAAATTCATTTTAAAATACAATATTTGTTATGATTATCTAGAACCATGCTGTCATACTTGGATTGATAACTTTTCATTCATACACATACATACATACATACACACACACACACACACACACACACACACACAGGACTGCCTGCAAAATGTGCCCAGTCTCTTATTTTAAGTGAATTTTAATTTTAATCTAAACCTGTTTGCAGGAGAGTATTCTTCAGAAAGTTGTAATGACGGCCTTTGCTGAGAGAACGGTAGTCATTATAGCGGTGAGTGAACAGCATATAAAGCCCTATATAACCTAGTATTTATGATAAACTATAATGGAAGGATTGCATGATAATATACAGTTATTGATGGCACGCAATCCTAGCAAGCAGGGGGAAAATTTAATTTAACAACAAAAAGCCAAGAGTATATTAGTGGTCTAACATTAAAAATAATATACAGCACAGTTACCAGCCAAAGACCGCAATACTTCCTTCTTGGTTTCTACTAGCTCTCAGAATTGAGATGCGCAAACTCACAGGTCACCCAGATAAATTTGACATAAAAATTAATTACCCACTACCCGAATGGCATATGCATCCTTCATGTCCTTTTCCTTTAATCCAGATAATTTTCACTGGGATATTTGGTCTAATTGCTTCTTTATCTAAGAAACTTGAAAAGCATGATTTTATATGTCTGCAGAGTCATACATTATGGGTCAATTTCAGCTGACTTGTGTGGTTTTGAACTCTGCAGCATCGAGTGCACACCATCCTGAATGCAGATCTGGTGATGGTAATGAAGAGGGGAGAGATTCTGGAGTTTGATAAGCCTGAGGTCCTTCTCAGTACAGAAGGAAGTGCTTTCGCCTCTTTTGTTCGGGCAGACAAATGACCACAGATGACCTTCCATTTAAAGTGCAATTGTACTGTGTATTATTGTTTTCTTTTTTACCATGTAACATATTTGTAAATATGATATAATTACAATAAAACATGACTACTCATATTTTATATATATATATATATATATATATATATATATATATATATATATATATATATAAATATATACACATACATACGGTAGTGTGCAGTGAAGATTACTGGAAGTACACCAACACTTTTGTGTAAATGGGCTCCTAACAAAAAGAAGTAAAAAATTACTTCTCTATAATTTTTTGGAGAAAATGTATTGAACAATGCACTTGTAGGCAATGAGAACCAAAAAAATTTATCCATTTAGACAAAAGTAGTGTATACTTTTAACTGCACACTACTCTCGAGATATATATTATATACACACACATACATACATACATATACACACACACACACAAGGTTTTGTTATACTTCTTCATTACAAGTTAAATATATAATAACTATCTTTTATAATTGCATTTTAAAAATAAACCAGTTCAAATGTCACAATTTCTTTATTGCAAAAACAGTTCAGTGATACTGAATAATAGAAGTGCTGTAAATAACACTGTACTGACATATCTCTGATAAAACTTAAAATATATATTTTTTAAACAGTGAGATAATTGATTCTCTCATTATTAAAATGTAAATAATGATACGTTGGTTTAAACAGTACTTCATCTGCAAATGTACCATGAAAGGAGACAGGCACAATGAACAATGATGTAAAAACAGCACAAGTTGATGCAATATGCATTACTGAAAGCACCATTTGGAGGGAAAAAAATCATAAAATATAAGTTTTTTTGGAATTTTCTGAGAACACTAGGGGTCATTCCCTAGTTAAATAAAAGAATTAAGGAACAATCAATCTTCATTGCAAATTTCTGTTTTCCACCTACTTGGATGGATTGAATAATTATATTATCAATATTAAATATGTGGGGTTTCTTCATCAGGTGGTTCATATCAAATCAAGTTAAGAACAGGACAAAACAATAGAACAATTAGATGTCTTTACTTTCTTTGAAATAAATAAAATAAGCATCGCTAGTCTATGAAACATCCTTGGAATGTAATCTTGTGTGGTGGTTTTATTGGTTAACAAGGGTGCCATAAAACTGGAAGAAGGACCCTGAGCAAACAGAGAACCCAAGGAGGGAAGAAAAGATTCAGGAGAATAAAAATAATGGGACACAGAGGACTTCTACACGAGGTCCATTACCTGATAGTTAAAAGTTGTCTCTAACTGGTTCATGTGGGTTTTTACTGGAGATTTTTGATCACCTTGATGCGTTTTCCGCTTCTTACTTTGCGGTGTCAGTATGAAGAGAGCAGGGATCTCTTAAATGCGTCTTCAACAACATTCCACCCCCGTTAAACAGAATGTCCCTGTGCGCACCAGCGTCTTGTTTCTCCTGAGCAGCGCTCTCAGTTGCTGTGAGTGTTGAGATCAGCGGAATACCTCCGTGGAGTGACTGGAGGAACTGAGTCTCCTCTCGGTGAGGGCTGATCTCGGAGTTGGAGGAGACATGAGCACACAAGTCTCGTGATTAGTTCCCGAGCTCTTACACACGTATCCCAGGGCATCGCCAAATACACTGGACACTAAAGGATGCTGGACAGAAATATCTTGTCTGGAGTGACGGGCAGCAGCAGCTGAGGACCCGACTGTGGCTCTGGTGTGACGCCTGGCCGGTGTTGCGCGCTTGGGCTTCCCTGGAGAAGAGAAAACATGGTTTCGGGATAGGGGTGTTTCGGATCCCTGTTAACTGAACTAGGTGGAACAAGAATGGCACAGAGGATTTCTAAAAGTTATTGTTTCAGAGAGACCACAACTTCTGATCTGGACATTAAACACTGAGTCAAATCTGGCAACCCAGTCTCCTTGCGCACTCTGAACGCTGCGGGTGTGCTTGGCAATCGACGAGCGAGGTGTGGAGGCTGTAGTATGGGACAGCGATGTTGTCCAGGGAAGGGATCATTCCTGACGATTATGTCCTGACTCGGTTGGCGGAGGATGTGCTTCTGCCCAAATTTAAGTCGAAGCAGAGGAAGTCGCGCTTTGTGGATAAGAACGGCGCGTGTAACGTAGCGCACACCAACATCCGCGAACAGGGCCGCTTCCTGCAGGACGTGTTCACCACGCTGGTGGATCTAAAATGGCTTTACACGCTGATTATCTTCACCATGTCTTTCCTGTGCAGTTGGTTCCTGTTCGGCATGATCTGGTGGCTCATTGCTTTCGCGCACGGCGACCTGGACACGAACGCAGACGGATTTGTGCCGTGCGTTACAGACGTGCACTCGTTCTCCTCCGCCTTTTTGTTCTCCATCGAAGTTCAGGTGACAATCGGATTCGGGGGGCGCATGATCACGGAGGAGTGCGTGTCCGCGATTGTAGTGCTGATCCTCCAGAACATTGTGGGGCTGGTGATTAACGCGATCATGCTGGGTTGCATCTTTATGAAGACGGCGCAGGCGCGCCGCCGCGCCGAGACTCTGATTTTCAGCAAGCATGCGGTGATCTCGCTGAGGAACGGCAAGCTGTGCTTCATGGTGCGCATCGGGGACCTGCGCAAGAGCATGATCATCAGTGCCACGGTGCGCATGCAGCTGGTGCGCCGGAGCACCACCGAGGAGGGCGAAGTGATTCCACTGGAGCAGATCGACATCCAGACAGACAACCCGGTGGGCGGCAGCAGCATCTTCCTCGTGTCGCCGCTCATCATCAGCCACGTAATTGACCAGAGCAGCCCGATGTACGAGCTGTCAGCTGAAGACTTACTGAGAGAGAACATCGAGGTGGTGGTGGTGCTGGAGGGCGTGGTGGAGACCACCGGCATCACCACACAAGCGCGCACATCCTACGTGTCTGAGGAGATCCTGTGGGGCCAGCGCTTCGTGCCCGTCGTGTCCGAGGACGACGGCATGTATGCCGTGGATTACTCCAAATTCGGCAACACGGTGAAGATGCCCACGCCGACCTGCAGTGCCCGGAAGCTAGACGAGGATGAGGGCGTGGTTTGGTTTAAATCCCGAGACGTCACATCCACCAGAGCTTCCGTACGAAGGAGGGTAAAGCGGCAAGCGAGCCATCAGGATGAATGAAGATTATAGAATTATTTATAGATAAGGCTGTCACGTGCAGTCCATTTTTTACCCTGGAATAATGATTCGGATTAAGAAACATCTTTTAAATCAGGCCTGATCTTTAATATGGGGATTTTTTTTACTGACTCGATTCTATCCAAATGCTGCACAAACTGACTTCTTCAATAAGTAACTTTGCCTGTGTGAACTGTATATATGCCTGACCATAGCTTTTTATTCATCATGGTTTGCATGGTATTCTTCTCAGGGGATCTAATATCCATATAATAGTTTGCTATGAATGCCCCTCTGCACTGGCTTTGGCATGGTTTGCGTTCATGATCTACACTGCCCGGCCAAAAAAAAATCACACAACATTTCCATGGAGAGCATTTATCCTTGATCACAGCATGTAATCTCTATGGCATTGTTGCTCCAGTTGGTCAGGTCAAGGCTCAGCAACACTAATGTGGCAATAAAATGAAGTCAGCCGATGACCTGAATGAGCAGCTTATTACATAAATGGACGTTTTCTTCCCTGATGCCGCGGATATAAAATGGGGACTCAAATAGTAAGAGTGGATCAGAGAGCATGAGGAGTCATTTTCACATATCTATTGGCACCCCAGGGTCTTGACCTTAACCACATGAAGAGTTTTCAGGATGTGCTGGAGAAGACTTACACAAATAAATGTTATAGTGCTTAAGTTTGTTGAAACAATGGCATGATGGTTACATGCTGGAAGCAGGGCTAAGGGCAGAGCAATAACTTATTCGTGTGTGTGTGTGTGTGTGTGATGATTTTTGGCCGTGCAGTGTGTGAGGCTACAAAAAAACATGTATGCTTTAACTCTATAAGGGCTGTTTACATTATGGACCGTAGTGTTTTCTTCATCATCACAATCACAACTTCATCGCATGTAATTTATGGATATGATATTATGATAAGGACTTTAGAGAGTATCTATCTTTTTTTTTTTTTAAATGAAGCCTATCCAGGTTTATGCTAGTTGCATTAGTACAATCTTTTTGCAAGCCCATCCCAATCTATTTCAATTACAAACTTTTCTGTCTTTTAATCAACAGTGTCTAAGTAGAACAGTAAGATTTGCCTATACTGATATCTGCACATTTTTATTCCCCGCCCCGGAAATTAGTTTTTAAAGTGTCGTAGTATAAAAAGGGACGATATGGACACACTTCATTCACAGATTCTGAGAGGGGGTAGCTTCAGCTTTAGCAGCAAACTGTCTGTTCACTACATTCACCAACTGATTTGAACTTTTCTAGACATGTGCACAAATAAAAACTGGGAACCATTTCTATTAAAAAATAGAGAATTGCACTTGATGCCTAATCTCATCATCTAGGACTCCTCATTTTAATATTACCAACATCCAGCTATCAGTATATTTACACAAAAGCCATGTTTGTCAGTGAACACAGAGATTACCACTAACTGAATGGATCTTATAAATAGATGTCCCAAATACGTTTTGAACTCACCATGCACTGCTGTGTTACAAGGCAGCTGCTCCTCCTGAAGCCACAGTTAACCTGTCATCAAATTTCAAGTTCAGATCATAGTGATTCTTATCCTTAAGCCCCGAATGTACATGTAATAAAGAGAATTAGAAAATTTGGCATGAAAATAGGGCATGCCTAGCAAAAAGAGCAATGATGCCCCACATATCTACTGCACATGCTCAAACTAGAAGATCCCTAGTGTGGGTTGTAAAATGACAAAATGGCTGAGCAAAAATATCAGTCCTGTTACCAAAGGTAGCAGGCTGTTTAGTGCCGCATGCAGTCATAAACAATCAATTGTGCATCTCTTCAAAATAGATTTGATTTAAAGCCGAACTGAGGCGCTCCACCTAGAGAGCAAGACATAAAGATCATTTCTACTTCACTTGTATATTGTGCCTTTAATTCACTTACCACAATAATTACCCATTCATTCCCAAAATGAGCTTTTTTTTAAATTTCAATATAGGTCTAATATCATCATGTTGAATTAAGAGAATCCTGTTTTTGTATGTTAATGTAAAAGAAAAAAATCTTGAGGATTGTTATTATTTATGAATTCTATGTTGACATTTGGGTAAAATCAAGACCCTTCATTCTACCCAAATGTCGACATAGAATTCATAAGTAATAACACCCCCCCCCCCCCCCCAAGAAAAAAAAAAAAAAAAAAAACAAAAAAACATAGCAGTATACCATATTCATGAAAAACAATTGAAACATGAACTAAAAATCTGTCTGCTTTCAAAGTCTGTAAAAGAAGTTAAATTCGCAAAAATTGGGGTGGGGGTGGGGTGTGGGGTGTACTGGGTTTCAATCCTGGGCTTGACTTGGGCATTTCTGTGTTTACATGTTCTCCCTGTGCTTGTTTGGGTTTCCTGTGGGTACTACAGTTTCCTTCCTCAGTCCAAAAACATGCAAATTAGGTTAATTGTCTGTTCCAAATTGCCCCAGGTGTGAGGGTAAATGGTTGTGATGCATTGACAAGCTGTTCAGGGTGTACCCTGCTTTCTCCCAGAGTCAGCTGGGATAGGTTCCAGCCTCCCCGCGACCCTAGAAGGTACAAGCAGTTCGGCAAATGAATAAAGTTTCATTAATTAATGGATTACACTGTTTTTAAAAATATTCAGTTTATTATTTTTGAAATGTCTTTGCATTACTGTATTTATTTACATGTGCTTAAGACTTGCTCAGTGCTGAAAACAATCACAGCCTGATTGTTACATGAAAAAATAAATTAAAAAGTCTAAGTACAACTTTGAACAAGCTCAGTGAAATGAAGAGGCAAACCCAATTGAATCAGGTTGGCATTTTCTTGGTTTTATTAGATTATAATTTGCAGAGTTTAAAATAATAAATTGCTTTAACTTAGATAATTAAAATACATAAAATAAAAGCCAGAACTGAAGAACCCTGCAAATAAAGTCAAAATAAATAAAATGAAAGGGAAACAGATTCCCTCACAGAGGCGCTATTTTGACATACCCACCTGCAATTTCTTTATATAGTTATAATCTATTTTATTAAAAATGCAAGCAGAATGTGCATGTGCTACACGCGTGTAGGCTGATATAATTTTAATGATCTCTGATAGCATAAAAAGAAAGGATTAAAAAACAAAGAGTAAAACCCTGGAGGATGCATCCTCAGTATGATACAGCATATTGATTACCATAATAATGGTGAACTCTCTTTTGAGATTTTTTGTGCAGGCTAGAAATGGACTGTACCATTTACATGCACATCAACAGTCTCACCACTAGCAACATTCTACAGCATCAAGCTGGACATTCATTTCTGCTGTTTAATTATTGCATGGCCTCTCAAAAAACCCAAACCAAAAAAAACAAAATAAAACTCAAAAAATAAACACACACAAGGAGGAAACTGAACCAAGAACATAAGAGTAATGGGGGTGTGGGGGTCCAGGAAAATGCAAAAAAGCCCAGAGAACTGACCACAATGTAGACCCAGGACACAGTTATAAAGTACTAAAAGCCAGCTGGCATTGTTCTGTAACTTGTCTCTCCACATGGGGGCACTGGGGTACAAGAAATTTCTTGACAACCATCTAAGATCAGTGTACTGCTTTAGTCTCCTGCATCAGCATTAGGGGCCAAACCAAAATCTTTGTAATACACCACATTCCCCAAGAATGTGAACAGAAATAAATACAACTTAAAAAAAAAAGAAAAAGAAAAAAAGAAAGTTTTCAGTTAGACTGCAAAGAAGGTAGGTGGGGCTATTTTCCCCCACTAGTGCGTGCTGAAGGGAGGCACTGCCATCCCCTCTTACCCCCCTTTGCCTAGTTGTTATTGTGGTTACATAGTCAAAGGGTGTGCGAGTCCTGCAAGCAGCCCCGGCCCTCCTGAGGGCCCTCATCCTAAACTCATCCCCTTCATCAACGATCGGGGTCTTGGCAGCTGTAGCTCATCTCTCAGTCACGTGGTTCTGGTGTGGGAGGGAGGGCAGAGGAGTGCACAGCACCTCTGACAGGTCGTCCATGATGCAGGTCTCCTTAGGGTCGACCAGATTGAATTCTCTCACAAATACAATGAAATGTGCATACAGCGTGTTTAAGTGTCCATGTAGATCTAAAACCACCGTCTCCTTAAAGTGCGCCCAGTAGATGTGTGCCAGCACATGGAATAGGTATCGGCAGATCTTCTTCACCAAAGACTGAAACGAGTTGGGGAACTCTTTACCTGCAGAAAGAGGACATTGCAGAGGACATATTTAAACTTACTCTGGGTATAGGAGGAATCAGCAATATTGTGTTTAAACATTACAGTGTTAAAAATTACTACAGAAGTATTGATAGTGTCACGACAAGCTGCTTCTCTTTCTGTTAAAGCCACAAAGACATTTTAAAAAGGAAAAAAAAACGAAGTACTTTTTAATACAAAGATGAGGTTAGTTTGCATTCATAAACATCAATCTATGGTATGACCTGGAACTGAGATTGAAACCCAAGATGTACGACTAGGATTCTCACTAATGGATGGAAGGTATACACCCAAAATGAGTTGCCGACACTGGACGAGGGCAGGGTACACCGTGAACAGCTCGCTAGACCATTGCAGGGCCCCCCCAGGTGCAATTTGTAACAGCCAGTTTGCCTAATGCGCATGTCTTTGGACTGGGGGAGGAAACTGGAGTACCTGGAGGAAACCCACGCCAGCATGGGGAAAACATGCAAATTCTACACAGAAACGGCAGAGCCCGGGAATCAAAACCAGACCTTTTTACTGTGAGGTGTACGTGCTAACCAATACGCCACTGTGCCATCCTCACAGAATTACATAATTCTGAATAATAAAATTAACACTGCATTCATGTCCTTTTGACTGGAAACAAACTTAAAAGATCCCAAATGCAAAATGTCTTAAAACTAGATGATTTCCTTTAACACTCAAACACTAGCATGTGCCACTTTTCCAAGACTGGATAGACATGGAAGGAGAAAACAGTCCTGACTTCTAGTTTCTGTTCATGACCACAAGATGGTACTGCTGTCCACTTACCATATTTTGTTGGGAAGATGTCTTCATCTGTCACAAGTTTCTGTACGAGACTCATGACAAAGTCGACATACTGAGGTGCTGTGCACTTGCACTTCTTCCCCTTCTCATCATACCAGTAGTATGTTCTGTGCAGGAAAAGAGGCAAGACAAGGGAGTTTTACTGGAAAGCACAGCAGAAGGAACCTGAAATTTTCAGCATTAGTGTATACAAAGATATAAACTGAGACAAACACAGCCTCTGTGGTCTGAAAGATCCTCAAAAATTGACAAATCCAAGAGAAAAACAGCTGGTTATGTTACAGTCACCACTGACCACTATCAAACACTAACATCCTCAGATCAACACACCGACTGGATATGAAGAAAAAAATTTTTTAATAAAATGCAGTCAGAGAAAGAACAATGGAAAATTATCAGCAATGAAGGGCAGCTAATACGGAATAAACAATGCATGAGACCTGCAGAGCAGGCTAAACCACTGGCTGAATGCCAGAAACATCTTCCCAACTGCCATCTTCACACCTACACACAGTCCTGTAAACATCATCCACAGCATTACATTCTTTAGTTATAAAACAAAAACCTTCATGATACAGATATTTGGTTTTGTTTTGCAGCAGCAGCTTCATGAAGGTTCTGGAAAACTAAATATAGCCAGGCATAAAATGACACATGCTGCTTAAAATTCCACGTCATTCATTTCATCAGGAAGGAGATACTAAAATATTCCCCTATACCTCATGTCTACATGTCAACATGATACAGTTGTTAAACAATTAGGTTAACGTGTCACCGTATTACGGAAATGACTGGTGCATAAACCTTTTATGACGTCTGCATTGATGAGGAAATTATTTTCCATTTACTCATTGCAAAAGTTTTTGATGGATCTAAAATGAAGGGGCTTTCAGTGGGAGATCAGGTTCTACAGGGTAAAGGTGTGGTGATGAATCATCTTTACCTGCCGTACAGGTACACACTCACTACACAAAGCCTTAAACTCAAACACACAAAGCTTTTAAGCCCAACAACCTTGTTCCAGCCAGACAGGGCCGACAAGTTCGGTGATGTATTTGAAAGAGGAACAATCTAGTACCTTAACAGTTTACTGACATTTTTAATTGTACAGCCCCCAATGTAACACCAAAAAAACCTAATTCCTTATAAGTGATGTTCCATTATAAAGAATCAACAGCGTGCCCGATGATCAGATTTATAGGGGATTTTTGAGCTTCAGATAATTTTAGCCATAATGATGCTGACAAAGACTTTTAATCACTGGAATCTTGTTCTCCACCCGACCTCATCCTCTGAACAATCCACTAAAACCACGTAACATCTTACATAACCTGCTACTTCAGGTTTTTTTGCTTTAACATATGCAAAGGTGTATTCCTAATCACATTTTCCATTACAAGACCCTCCTACCCAATTTAAAACTGGTGACAGAATTTACATCCAAAAACTCCATACAACCTTCCAACTAAAGTCTCTCTCGTCTAAAACTTCACTTCATCTCCCACTTTCCAGAAAAACAGTGGGGTGAGTCATGAGCAAAGCCAGCAGGTCAGACATTGTCAGAGGAATATGCTACACAATAAGGCTCCTCATTTGCCTATGACATGTTTATTCACAGTGTTTAGTCATGGATAATAGGTCACTACTAATCAAATTAAGGGTTTCAGGCACTCACGTGTTGCATGCCGCCATGGCTTGACATGTGTCACCAGTGCAAAATTCCGAGATTGTACTATACTGCAGGTTGATGAGATTGAAGAATGTTGTAGCTGTGAAAGAAAAAAATCGACAGTTGGAGGTAAACAAGAAGGAGGACTTTGCAACTGCCAAATACCTGTGCTTTATTTACAATCAACACCTGGCCAATTAGAAAAGACAAGTCTGTTCACTTGGCAGCTATTGTGAAAACAGTCTCAGGCAGTTGTTTTTCAGGTCATACTAGACAAGTCAAGGTAAATATCTACTTGAATGAACAGAGGAGCATAAAACCTGAAACAGATAAAAATAAGATGACATTTCAACACTGATTTTAAATCACAGCTGAAACCTGACAGAGCTGATGTAAATCATTTGTAGTCTTTGGCTCCAGTAACACCAAAAATATTTTTCCGAGTTGCTTCAGTTACTATGTTTGTACATTTCCCCACAACAAGCAGAGACATGAGGAGTTCAACTTTATCATTACGACAGAAACCGTTTTAAGTAATCATCAGCACAGAAAAGTTGGGCTTGTATACCCCTACGTGGTGCACTACACGGCTAACGAAGCCACTGACTTACCCTGTGGCTTGGTTGGTATATATTATCTTAATTATATCCAGCTTGCAGGCTTGTTTCTTTAGACTGGCTTCTCCGTGATAATTATGAAAAGTCATACAATTAGTCAAAATCCAGTTTGTACTGTTGTCACTGTGGAATTCAACAATCCTGCCACGTTTTTTTTATATCGTTTTAGAAGTTTACTTTATACCGGTCTTGGAATACATTACAAAAAAATAAGTTATGCAATGATGTTGAAACATCTTGGCTGTGATAATCCTTCCTAAGGCTATAAATAAAATGGCACTTCAAAGCTCAAGGAAGCTAAATTTTTTTACAAAGGTGTGAACACAAGAAACATTTTAAAAGATTTATTTCCTGCTCATGAAAAGCTACCAGGGAAGTGATCGCCGATGAATTATTTTCACTTCCGAGAAGCACTGCCTCTTAGCTCAAAGTACATTAGCTGAGAAAAACAAAAACAAATCCTACAACTTGAGTAGCCAAGAACTAGCTTCCCAGAAAGCGGGTTGCTTATTAACTCAACCAAGTATAGACTCAACAAGACAAACGTTCCTGACGACTTTACCGTGAGAACAGAATGGGGTCTGTTTATATAGTAGCTTCTGCTAGGTGGGGTTTACTCACTGTTGCTGGCCAGCCATTCGTTAAGGTCGATCTCTCTGGGCAGCACCACCAGATCTTTAAGGTCAAAGTCCACCACCCGCACTTTGGTGTACTCTGGCTCCAGATAGTGCTTCTTCTCCTCGGCAGGCTGCTTCTTTCCATTCGGTTTTGTTTTGGACTTCCTGCAAAACACATAAAAGACAAGAGTTGAAAAAAATAAAACAAACAAATAAATAAATAAATAAAAAGAAAGAAAATAGATCGAAGGTAATGGTGATTCAACATAATGCACACCCAATCCTTATTTGGCACCACAAATGCAGATACAATTAAAGAAAAAAAATGCATTCCATGCTATTTAAAGCTCAGGTGTGAAAACAGTTTTATGCTTCCAGTGCTAGTTTTAAAGCGTAATGTTAAAACCATACAGGCATGGCAGTTCCCAGCCATAAAACAGGATGCGCTCCCATGTGAATAAGGGTCACATGGAAAATGTGTTACCGGCAGGCTAATAAAGCAAAAACAACCAAACAAACAAAAACATAAAATAAATGATCAATAAATCACTTCTGCGTCCACTAACAGTAATCTTTAAGCAGTTTACTGTTTTTATATACTAAACATTCCGAAGACCTTTCCATCTTTGACCTTTTCTACCTCTTTTGTCAACAAGGCCAAACATTTGTTGCAGGAAAGGAAGTTCAGTGCACTATAATTATTTCCCTTCCCCCCATGTTGACCTTAATTTCTGGCATTTCCATATGTAACTGCCTATTCACCAAATCAGTCCGGCCCTCCTACTCTTTCTCCCGTTCCAGCAATTACAGTCTGTACCAGAAATAACACTGCTTATAATTAAAAGTCCACAAATGGCTTACTGAAGTGGGAGCCAGCACAAATGAGCTCTGAAGGGGTTCACTTTATTGTACTGTGTACATTCTGAGTCGACAGTGGACTGGTCAAGCTGTTCAGAGTGTAGGAGTTACTGCTGTGTTCTGAATGAATGGAGACAGACTGAGAGAATCCATTAAAAGCACTCTCAACTTGACGTCACCTGCTATAATGGTGAATCAGGTGAACCTATGCGTTCTGTGGCAGGATGAGTTGGTGGAACATCCTGCCTACAGCCAGTGAAACGCAAGTAGCCTCTTCCTGTCTCCCTGGGACCAGTTCAGCATACAGAAATCCTACCCTTAACCATTAGTGTGGCTGATTTCACATCAGTGTCCAGTGAAAGGCAGGAAAGACAACTGTCGCATGCAGCTGGCGCATGGACGTGTAGAGCCAAAGTCTCTGAATGATCAGCACAGCTGAGGGCACAGGGCAGATGACCAAGCAGACGTTACAAATCAATGCAATGATTGCACTGTACGATCACCACCTCAGCTGGCATTCTGATAAATGAGCCAGACATTGCAAAGTTAATATCACCCCCAAAAGGTCAAAAGAAAATTCCATATAAAGTCTTATAGCAATCCTATGAGAATATTCGTACTCTGTACCAGCAACAAAAACACTAATTTCGACTTTGCCAAGGTTACATGGCCACTGTTCTCTGGTCAGAACCCCCTGGTCTGGACTGTGAGCAATAGTACAATACCTTTTATGGCAAAAAATGTGAAGAGTGCACGGACCTGTTAGTAAGGCAAGCCCGAAAGCAAAGACTATTAGAACTGGCAGTTACAGGTTTTCACTCTCCTAAAATAAATATGTAATGTGTTAAGAATTTGCCTCCTTTATATAACTGACAGAAATAACTGCTTCCCAGAAATGTTGAAATACAAGCCTAGGAAATGGCTAAATAAAACGATGTGTTTTACAAAAACCAGTCATGGTGCATTTTGGCGGCACAAACAGTTCTGTCTTCCCTGAAAACACGAAGGTAATGAACAGTCATGCATACAAACCACATTTTTTTAACCATCATATTTGCCTGTGCTGTGCATGCAAAAGCCTACTTCATTTGAGAAGAGTTGTTTGAGAAAAGAGATCCGCATACCAGATATACAGACGTGTTCGGGAGGGTTACGGAAACAAAGCTAGAAAACAAGGGTGGATGTCTCATTTATTTAACCAGGGTAATAAACTCATTTAACTTTCTAAACTAGAATCTCTGTAGATACAAATGCCAAGCAAGCCAAAAATCTCTCAGATAGAGAAGCTGAACAATGTTCTTTCCAGCCTCAAAGAGAAGCGAAGTGAGACGAGCAGAAACTTCACTGGCCCCATATGGTTGGCATTAAATTAAACAACTCAACAGACACAGACATCCAACCATAACAGCAAACAAGCTGTCTTTAGATCTACTCCAGACATCTGCTGCAATTATGAGAATATGATGGATATCAATGTAAAAACATAAATTAGCGCTTGTATTTACCTAATCTTACAGACCCTTTATACAGATGTTAAATTACACTAATAAAATCACGCACTTTATGCAAAGTCTTAAGTATTCAAACCTATATTCAAAACTATTTGCAATTACCTCACTTCTCCATTTACATTATAACGACAGATTTTTAAAATTATTATTATTACACTACACGTGTGTGATTAGCAGTAAAAACGTCAATAGTGTGCAGTGTGCAAATCCTGCCAAAGATTTTTGAGAGATGGTGACAAAAAACACTTTAGTGCTTAAGTGGGGATCAATGCAAGGAAAGCAAGAAGGTATTAAAACCATATATTATTACCATTCCTGTAGAAATGGTTTCTGGGTAAGGTGTTAAGACTTAAACCAACTTTGAATACACATAATTACTAAAAACACATTCCTTGGAATTAAATGAGCCCAATCAATCATTTTTAACCCTTTAAAGGCCACAGCAATGGCATTTTTAAATCAGTTTTCACAGCAATAACAATAATGTTTGTGTTTTGTTCAAAAAAACACCTTTTTTTAAATACACACACCTCTCACAAACTGTTGAGATTTCCTGTTAAGTTAAAATTACTATTATTTATTGCAAATAAAGAAGAAAAAAATGAAAAGTAAAAAAAACATTGACGTGTTCTACAGAATATTTACCCAGAACTAAAAAAAAATTAAAAAGTAAAAATGTATAAACAAAAATAGCTGCACTTTGACCTTGCGACACTTTAGATAAGCATCAAGGATTCCATGTAACAGGTCCTCTGTAGTGCTTCAAACAACAACAACAACAAATGACTGTCATCCTTACGAACGTTATAGAGATTACCATCAGTGGTTCCTGGATATAAATCCCTCCTTAGACAAGATAAATGCAATTAAGACAGGTTGTTAAAACAGGTTGCAGATACAAACTGGACCTGGATCAGTGTACAGTAAAGGAAAATGCAAATGTGTCCTGCATTCATGAAGACAAGTTTCTGTTTAGCTTATTATCATCACAACAGCACTGAAAGTAAAGAGCAGAAGGCTTGGAACACCCTCATCCCCACACCAGGAATTTTACAGTCCCTCCTCTCAGTGTCAGGACCCTGAGGAACACATCCGTGTGTGACCGCAATAAACACCCGACACAGTGAAAGTGGGGTTTTATGACCTCAGAAGAGGTGCAGTGCAAAGTTTTTCCTCTAAAATTATTCTAAAATATTTTACCCAAATTAAAAAAAAAACAACAACTTTTCTTGCAGAACCAGCATCCGGAAATGATTTTGAAATTTATTGAATTGTGTGTGTGTGTGTGAGAGAGAGAGAGAGAGAGTGTGTGTGTGTGTGTGTGTGAGAGTGTATGAGAGAGAGTGTATGAGAGAGAGAGAGTATGTGTGTGTGAGAGAGAGTGTGTGTGTGTGAGAGAGAGTGTGTGTGTGTGAGAGAGAGTGTGTGTGTGTGAGAGAGAGAGAGAGAATGTGTGTGTGTGTGTGTGTGAGTGTGTGTGTGTGTGTGTGTGAGTGAGTGTGAGAGAGAGAGAGTGTGTGTGTGAGAGAGAGACATAGAGTGTGTGTGTGAGTGAGTGAGTAAGAGAGAGAGTGTGTGTGTGTGAGAGTGTGTGTGTGTGTGTGTGAGAGAGAGAGAGAGAGAGAGAGAGAAAGAGGGTGAGAGACAGAGAGAGAGAGAGAGAGAGAGGGTGAGAGACAGAGAGAGAGAGAGAGAGAGAGAGGGATAGAGAGAGAGTGTGTGTGTATTGCATGCATACTATTACAAATGCAAGCGTGGTGGGATTCTACAGGGAAAAGCATAGAGGTTTTCTTATTCTTCACAAGGCGAAGCTTTTCTCCAGGGACTGAATCTTACAAGACAAAGATTACCCATACAAAAAGAGCAGGTGGCTACAAGCAGGTCTCTCATGGAATTAGCTGAACTATGGGGCCTAATTATCTGTGGAAAGTGTGTAGTGAAGAGAGAAACTTCCCTGTTTTGAAGGACAAATGATTAATTAAAAAGAACAGCGCACCTCAGTTTTCATCTCTGGACAAATAGGGCACTTGAAAATCCCAACAGAATTCTACCATAACTCAACACACTAATAACCACCTCACAGTGCAGATGACCAATAGCTAATGGCTGACCCACTTCAAGTAGCAGCTACAAACAAAGGTGCTTTCATATCGATACACATACTGCATATATGTACATACAATCCAGTGCAAATGTTCAAATACGATAAAATAAAAACATACCTTCATGATCAATAACGGCCATATAATTCTGAAAATGTTAATAAAAACAAAAACAAAAGGATATGAAATGATATCAGTGTAAATGTTCTCTAATAACTTTTGATTTTGTACTACTTTCACCCTCTATCACATTCTCTCTAAAGCATCTGGATTTTCTTAGTTTTATTATTAACCCGTCATGGTCGATTCATCCCACGCATGTACGATTAAAAAACATTCTTTGGATGAATTACAAAATAGAGGTGTAATAACAGAAAGAATAAAAAAAATATTTGAGATTGTTATTTAAGTCATTACTAAAATAAAATAACACACACACAAAGATTTCTAAAGATTCTTGTAATACGTAATTATTTCCAGTTGGATTTTCATGTGTGTATTGTATTGATCATTTCCTACTTGTTTTTTTTATTATTTTTTTTTTTAAATCATGTGCACGCTCAGATTTGATTGAAAAGGGATTCCGTAAGCTTCTCTTTTCAATGTAGATTTGGGTCTCACTATATTCAAACATTATTTTTATTTTATTCAAGCTAATGCCCTCTTTCCTTTCTACTCCCATTGGCCTGTGTCTAGAACCCCCCCGCCCCCCTTCTCTCTCTCACACACTCACACACACGCACACACTGCTCTGCTCCTTGCAGCCATCCCTGAAAGATCACAGCCGACTGTAAAATAATGAAAAATGTGCAATCCTTGTGGGGCACTGCTTGTGCACATCCACCTCCGCCCAGGCATTCATCACTCGGCAGGTATTGTCAGTGAAAGTTTAATTGCATAAACACTCAGTAACTGTCCTGTCATATTTCTTGTCAGCTAGGATTCTCTCTCCGGGCTCACTATCGCACAAAACTATAATTGAATTGCTACCGAATCGCACTGGAGCCAAGAAGAGGAGAGCTTTATGAATAGAATTTGTTTCCTATCAGCAGGTCTGACAAATTGTGTCACGAGGAAAAGCAGGCCAGATAATTTCCCTGTTTATTGGGTGAAGACCTGTTCACTGTTCCTTCTTATCTCTGCAGTGTTATAAGACCCAGTTAAACAAAAGTGTGTATATATGAAATTTGGCAACAAAAGCAATCGGGTTCTTGGGGTGGTCTGTCTAAATAACGCACAAAGCAGCGAATCAGTCCACTATCTTCAGCATGCGCTGATCTGAAAGATGAGTGGAGAGGGCTTGTGGGAGGGGGCAGGCATAGTGGCACAAGCACCCATGAATAAGCGCTACGGCAATGTGGTGACCCAAACTGCTTGATGAGTGCCAATAAATCATAATATGGCTTGTCAAAGCACAGAACAATACTTAAAACAGCCAAACTCTTCATATCTAATTACACAACTGCAGAAGTGCACTTCCTGGTTAAAAAGAAGATAATTACAATATTTCTGTGCCCTAAAACATATTAACAATGTCTATATGTTCCACAAACACCATCCCAAACCCACATAAAATGAAATATGCCTTTTATAATAATATTTTACACACAACCCAGAAACACTGCAAATAAAAGCCAGATGAAGTCTCATTCTCAATAAAAATCTCAATAAAATCACCCCCAGTGCTAAATTCTCTGTGTTCCCTTCATAGCACATAACCAGTTGGCTGGTTTCCTGTGTGAACGAGCCGTTCAGCTTTACACAAACACTTTCCCACTGCACGACTCGGTGGTTCTTGCTGCCTGGGAACTCAGGTCTAATGCATGATGTCTACTCAACGTCTCTCGATAAAAAGCCCTTTCTGACAAGCTGATCAGCTGAATAAGCTTAAAGAAAACTGGCTTCTAATAGTCTGGAGACTGCTTGATCCCACCTTTGTCTTCTGAAGCTCTGAAGCCTTCCTCATTGAGTGATCTTGTACTTACTCTGTGACAGATTTTTCTATCTTTTCAGACTGGCTAAGCTGTCATTAATTTCTCTGCTCCTCATGGAAGACTGTGTAGCGCGCGTTTTTGTATGGTTTTGATGCTGAGTGTTGGACTGACAGGTGAAACATTGAGATGTTCGAAAGCTTACTAATGCAGCTGAGTACGGAATGCGAGGTCGGCCAACTCAATTTCCATAATAAACACTTGTTTCCTTACGCGGAAGGTTCTACATGTCAACCACATAGCTGTAAACATTTTCTGCACTGCGAAGGACAAACAAAGCCATAGAACACTCCATCACTGCCTAACCTGTGTGTGAAAGGCAGTCAGGATTGATGGCCATTTCTTGAAATCAAGTTATGCTTTCACTAGAGCTTTAATTTAAGGCTAAACTTCGGGCTTGGGATAAATGAGCACATCAGATGATTAAAACCATTTGTCTTAGCAAACAGGCTTGGCCTTTATTTATGGTGGCTGGTTGATCAACACACTGAACACCGACAGAGAATCTGTCCGATGAAGTGATAGGTACTTTCATAATGACTGAGTAACTTATGACCGCGCACGAAAAATTAACAAGCATTATGACTTTTACTTCAGCAGAAGTGTTATGGAGACTGAATTATTAAAGAGGCTGAGAGCCTCGTGATGCATTAATCACATAAACACACCATACAACAGGAGTTACAGCTTTCACCCTGAAGTTGAGAAAAAAACAGAAAACCATACAGTGTTACTTTTTAAATCAAAATGCAGAGTATTATTATTATTGTATTACTGAATATTAAAGAAGTATGCTGTTTTACTTCATGAATAACCAAAGTCTATAAAATTTATTCATCATTTTAATTTTATTTTATTCATCATTTACTCATTCATGTTTAAAGCTGCTGAACCCTAATTAGGGTTACGGGAAGGCTGGCACCCTGAAACATGCTGAACAACTCACCAGGCCATTGCAGGGCCAACACACATACAACTATTCACACTAACTCTCACACCCAGGGGCAATTTGAACCGCCAATCAGCCTACTGTGCATTTTTTTTGACTGTGGGAGGAAACCAGAGTACCAGAAGGAAACCCACACAAGCACATGCGAACTCCACACAGAAATGTTCCGAGCCCAGGAATTCAACCCAGGCCTTCTTACTGCGGGGCAGACTTGCTAACCACTGTGCTAATGTGCTACAGTGCCACCTTTGTAAATTCTATAATAAATCTAATTGTTGTATTTTTTAAATGATCATGAATATTTTCATGAATAAATCAAATGCTGTGACAATAAAAAGAAAAAAAATCCCTCATCTGTGGCAGTCGCAGTGCTGTGAAAAGCCCATCCAGGCATTTCATTCATTCCAAACTAAATGATTGAATGGCCTACTTGCCTCTCTAGCTACCTACCTGCCTCCCTATGCCCATCTCTACACTCAGTGTGCATAACCAGAAACTTCAACAAGGCTACAGTACACATATGCTAAATCTAGTGAGTAGTGAGTACTAACAATAACTGTACTCATTGTTTACATTCATTATGATATGATATGATATGATATGATAATAATAAAGTGTTCTTTTACATGTGAGCATGATAAGCGCTATGCTCCTTTACCCACAGTGGTCTCATGGGCTCGTTCTCCCAATGTAATCAGATAGTGTGCATTCATGTGTTTTAAAGGATTGGCTTTGGAGGGAGGGGGTGGGACTTTCTGATTAGAAACTTTTAAAATTTTATTTAATTTTTAAAATATGGTTTACTCTTTCTGGTTTCTCCAACATTAGCTACTTCTACAAATAAATTAATATTTTTATTAACAGAAATTAAAGCCCTTTATTAAGGTTCCAAAATGGACAGATTTTTTTTCCCACAGTATATGGGATTCATTGTGTACTTTATGTCAAAAGACACTGATCATTCTATAATACAAATGCACAATGTCTTTGGTAAATAATAATAATAATAATAATAATAATAATAATAATAATAATAATAATTCTTTAAAAAAATACACATTCCTACCATTAAATAATAAATTCCATTCAAAATTGTTTAGCTTTCATTTTTTATTTTTTAAATGTATTTTGTCTTCAGTTAATCTGGCAAATTACTCCTCCTTTCTGCTTTTCTGGATTCATGGTACATGAGCTGATATCCTAGTTGTAGTGGAGCCAGCCAGAGCATGTGATTGCTCATATCTACTAAGTGTGGATGTAATAAAGGTTTCAAATATTACTTAAAAAAAATTATATATTTCGAAGAATGACATCATCTCAAATATTTGCATGTGATTTTTTAATACTTGTATGTCTATATATTTAATTTATATCTGCTTCCTACTCCTTTCTTAACCTTTGAACAGCTTTTGTATTGTTTGGTAGTAATATTTCTGTTAAATTAACCATCTTTTAGATTGTGATGTATTTCAGAATACACTAACATTTCATTTTGAACGTGAGGGAATTCTATTATTTTGCAGATATTTTTTCCCTTAATACTAAGAAACCATAGAAGACACAACCTTTTGCAACTGCGCACTGAAACATGTTAAAACAAATCAAAGGAAAAGTCTGATGCCTATTCTGGTTTCTAGCAACTGGTTGGGGTTGGAGGACAGCCATATTCCTGCCTCATCTTTAGGGATTCTCTGAAGCAATAAAGGAGACTGAGGCAAGCTCAGTGCAGTGCTCCAACTGCCGCTCACTCGCAGCTCATCTCCGTTCGGAGAATAACAGAAATCCCTTCTGCCATCTGTGAAAGGAAAATGCCAGTGGAAAAGAATCCTGTCTCAAATCCCCCAATCCTTGCAGCAGTCATGTCTCTTGTAATAAGTTATATCAGAAAACAAATGTATACATTTTGCTGTGAAGGATAGCCTTGCATTTGCAGAGTGCCATTAGCATTTCCATTTGGAAGCTAGAGTGGGGGGGAGACGGATGCTCGGCTGATTTTAGCAGGTGGGGGTTGGAGATGAGAAGAGCGGCCGTTCCAGCAAATACTGATGTTTATTTAATTGAACACACTCCTTGCCTGACAGAAAGGCAGATGGACAAAAGGATCAGATTTGCATTCTTAATCAAAAAGAGACGTGAGAGAGAATAAATGGAAGCAGATGATCTTTCACATAAACAAAACACAGAAACAACAAATTTGCGCTGCCAGTGTTACTCTTCTCATGAGTAACATGACTTCTCATGGCCAGTGACACACACACACACACACACCCACACACACACACTCACTGTTCAGAGTAGGCTGAGGCACTGGGTCTGCTTGAGTGTGTGATAGATTGAAGAAATGTCAGATGAGTTGGAACGTGACCCCATTGGCTGGGTCAGCCTGAGTGAAATCAATATGTTTGAGCTGCAGACCTTCTGTGGCTTCAGATTTCAATTAAAGCTCCGGCTCAGGTCATGTGATCATCTCTGACTACTCTATCCTTACCATACAATTGAGTGCTCTGTGTACAGTAAGTTTGTGTGTACGTGTTTGTTTCTCTCTTTCTCTCTCCCATGCTCTCTCAGTGTGTGTGTGTGTGTGTGTGTGTGTGTGTGTGTGTGTGTGTGTGTGTGTGTGTGTATGGCTATGTACACTAAAACAAAACAGCTATCTCATTACAAATACAAAGGCAGAACAGGGGAAGCCTCTCTGCTCCAGCTACATTTTAAAATATGTGTATGCCCATGATAAACAGTCTCACTGACAGGTGGATCAGACTAATGTCTGCTCTCGGTGGGCACTAATCCCATTATTTGTATTCTGTGTGAGTACAAATGGCTCCTTTGACCCCTGACTCTACTTCTCAAGGACACTCCAGTATATAGGGTTAACACCTTTACTGTGGATTGTGTGAAGGGGAATCACCAGGGAGGACTGTTGCATACAGCGTATTCATCCTGCCCCAGCCAGCTCAGAGACCCCAGGCTGAGGGCACTGACCTTTGCTTCTGCTGTCTGACAGGGCCACATGTGGAGTGGTCAAACTCACTCAACTCTCTGTCTACTTGTGTTTTTTTTTTACTTTAAACACCAGCACATAGCCATCTCAGGTTATCCATTTCATAGCAAAATTGAAAAAGTTTGTGCAAGAAGAGTTCAAGAAGGTGCTGCGAATTTGAAACTTACAGGAAGATTTAATAGATACTGTCAAATTTTACCATGGGCCTCGGTTTCAATTTTAAACCAGATTGATTTCACTTCTCAGAAATTCTCAATTGAATCTATTACACAGTGAAATAAGGAGGATCTCTAGAGTCTTCAAGCACATTTAAAAACACTGCAAGAGTTAATAATACATCTGCAAAATTGTAATAATTTGAACAATTCCAATTGTAAGAATTTATAAAATGTTGCTGATCCTGTGATGGACTTATGAGATAAACTACTCTAATTCACCCATGTGTCTTACCCTGGGTTTACAGTGGGGCACGATGACCATAATCTCCATGATTCAAGTGGTGGCTTAGTGGTTAAGATGATGGGTTTCTGATCCCATATATACGTTATTCAATCCCCACTATCACCACTGTTGGACTCTTGAGCAAGACCCTCAATTGCTTAGTTGTATAAAAATAATAATTGTAAGCTGCTCTGGATAAGAGTGTTTACTAAATGTCATAAGTAAAAAAGCAGGGAGCGCCACAATTTATGATCATGCTTGGAGCATGATTGGGGTATAAAAAGGAGGCAGGGGCATCCAAGAGATGAAACTTGAAGGAATCATGTTTCCAAGTCCATCAAGATCTCCTATGATGGTGCATCAAGGTCTGTTATGCTCTGTTAAGGTCTGTTAAGCTCTGCTGCACTCTACAGCGCTACTTCGATCAGTGCAATCATCACGAATCCACCAAGTTCCTTCAAGATCATCCTGATTCGATATCATGACAACCCCCCATGCTCATAACAATTTTCTCAAATCATGGAGATTATAGACATCGTGCCCCAGTGTAAACCCAAAATGGTTAAACCTTTGCCCCAAAAGGGTTAAACCTCTAGGGTTGCGGGATACTGGAGCCTATCTCAGCCTACACTGGGCGAAGGAAGGGTATACCCTTAAACAGCTTGCCAGACTATTGCAGGGCCAACACACACAACCATTCAAACTCACTTTCACACCTAGGTGCAATTTGGAACAGACAATTAGCCTAATGAGCATATCTTTAGACAGTGGGAGGAAACTCCCTGGAGTACACAGGGAAGAACATGCAAATTCCACACAAAAATCCCTGAGCCTAGAACTTGAACCCAGGACCTTCTTACTGTAAGGCTAACATGCTAAGCTCTACAGCCTTCCAAGCTGAAATAAACTTGACCAAAATACTTAAAATAAATAAATAAATAAATAAAATTTAATAAATGAAATGGGAATGATTAATTATTAATATTAATGTGAAGCTGGGGCGGCACGGTGGCGCAGTGGTTAGCACGTCCGCCTCACAGCAAGAAGGTCCTGGGTTCGATTCCCAGCTCGGGC